>JAGDQP010017672.1:1675-38024 GCA_022664845.1 Lepisma saccharinum | reverse complement strand
AGCTTTTCCCAATTGCGAAGGTTCACCCTAACTTACAGGGCTCGAATCTGGCATCTTTAGTTTCCTCTTTCCGAAGATGGTCTTAGAGAATTTTCAGCTCAGAACAGCCTAATCAATGCGGTCAACTTTTTCGGAATAGGCTGTACATATTCTTTAAAATCAGGTGTGACCATGCATTATCAAACTTATATTTCAGAGTACCTACGCGGAGTACAAGATGCAAACACTGTTTTGGTCTTCCACGCCCAAGAATATCTCTAATAAAGAGATCCTTATTTTATAGATTACCTCCCAATTCAATGAACTGGGTATTGAACTGGAATCAGTTCCAGTTACAATGCATATTTGAGTATGATTGCGGAACGACTGAATCTATAGTTTAAGTTTTATTTAGCTCTGTATTGTATCTAATATCTAATTCATTATTTCTTTTCTTTGCTGTTTATTGATAATTTGTTTCGTTTTGTAGCACATTGTTATTTTGTCCAATATAAAATGGTTAGTATATTTTGATAGTTAATAAATAAATTAATTAATTCAAATTAATTTTTAATATTAGTGATACGAACTTATTTTTGCAATCCTAATTTAAATCTTCAAGACGCATAATCTTTGATTTTGCTTCTCTGCAGAGTCTCTATTTTGGGGGAATATTCAAAAAGACTCCCTTTATTGATTATGTTCCATACAGTGACTCACACAGTAATGGAACTATTTAAAAATATTTTTTAAAATATACGATCGTTCCCCTTTAGAAAATATATCTTATGTCCCTTTGGTAAATATCTTCTGCAGCTTGTTAGAAAACGTTTTAGAAATAATTTTAAACAAATCGATATGCTACCCCAAAATAATTAGCAAATATAACATTAATATTATTTATACCCGATAGGAAATATTTTCAGTGCGTTTTACAAATATACTAGATAATACTTTCAACTGATTGTCATACCCCAAAGTGGAACATTTAAAAAGATTTTCCGGAAAATATTTTAACGCTATTTACTGATAACACGCAAAATATATTGTGAAAACGTGAAAAATATTTTATAAATATTTTTGTTAACTATATGTAATTTCTAATTGCATGTAAAAGAGAGCATATTCAAAAGATTGTCTATACGTTTGAGAAAATATTTAGAGAATAAGATATGGTATGTTTTCAAAATATATTTCCATTATCCTTCTTGCGTTTTTGTAACGTTTTCTACTCATGTTCAAAAATATTTTCTAAATATTTCTAATTCATGTTCTGTAATGTTTTCGTCTGACAGAAAACATTCTGAAAATATTTTCTATAGGTTTTAGAAAATTTTTTGAGATTAAAATTAATACGTTTTAAAAATATATTCCCATTACCCCTCAGAGCGTTTCCTGAACGTTTTCTTCTGATCCAAACAAAAAAATTTAAAATATTTCTAATTCATTTTCTGTAATGTTTAAGTGAGTCTAAAAGAAAAAAAAATAATTTTTTTATATGTTTGAGAAGGTATTTAGAGAAAAAGATGTAATAAGTTTTAAATATATATTCGCTTTACCCCTTAGCTTGTTTCCTAAATATACCTACATGATAAACTTTGGTAATCTTATTTTTTATATAGGCCAATTTAGTAACTTTGGACTTCGGCCCTTTAGCTGTTAAAATCCACACCCATGCCCCTTCCGGGACTCGAATCCGGGACTTTCGAGCCGAGGGCCTACCGCCGCAGACCGCTCTGTACCCGGCCTGCACATACCTACATGGTTTCAAATGCATTTTTCTTTGTTTTTCAAAACAAGAAAAACTAAGCATTAATAATTATGTAGAAAGTGTTTTCCAAATAATATATGTACCTAAGGGACATAGGATATATTTTCTAGATGAAAATGATCATACGTTTTAAAAATATTTTTAAAACCTTTCGTTGGTGTAGACTAAACATGTTTAATTTTTTGTTTAGATAAAAATAGAGAATTGTATTGAAATCATGTAGGTATGTTAACCTGCTGTTCCTGAAAGATCATTAAAAAATAATTAACACACTTTCCTGTGGAAACGTTCCAATATTGTTATGTAGGTTCTTCAGCTGCTTTCTGTAACAAATCAAACACACTTCAAATATTGAGTGAAAATGATGCATCAAATGTTATCTATGTTTGCACGAATTCATATCTGATACGATTTCATTATTTTCCTAACATTGATCTACTTCACTATAAAACGATTTGGAAAAGCGCTGATGGATTATGTGAGTATGTTTTTAAAATGTACTCAATCATATTCTCTAAACATTTTCTCCAGTGTGTAGAAAATATTAGTACATTATTTATTTTAGACAGAAGTAAATATTACAGGAAATAATTAGGAATGTTGAAAGGATATTTTGTCTAGAAACCCTTTGGAAAACGCGCTTAGGGGTAAATGAAAAGGTATTTTTAAAAAGTGATACATCTTATTCTCTAAATATTCTCCACAACGAAATGAAGATATTCCCACCAATATGGCACAAAAACTTTCGTTCTTCAACAACTTTCTATGACACGAAAAACATTTAAAATACTGTTTTATGATGTATAAAACAATATCTATATTTACACGATATCTGATACTAGTGTATATTTATTTTCCTAATATTTATTCACACCAGTTAAAACTTGATAGAACACGGCTGGGAGTCCAATCCCTCGGATACAATACCCAATAAGTGGTTGAGATTCCACTTAAATCTGTTGGTCCCGTCTCTATATAGTTTGGCTGCTGATAAAGTACACTAAACACCATAACAACATAACCAAAACTTATTCTGGACAGTAATGGCATTGCAAGAATATAGCTTATCGGGTAAATAGATATACAGTAATACAGTATATAGTTTTTAATTTATTTAATTTGTGCTTTCTTTGGTGATTATAACTGCCAAACATCAAAACCAAAACAAAGAGTACTACAAAATCAAAGGAAACATTCTCATGAAACTAGAAAAATTTTCAATAAAGAAAAACAAGTTTTTATTAAGTGATTTTCAAGGTTTCTTTAAACATAAGTTTTTTTCTAAAGAATAAACTAAAAAAAAGTCAGTTTAAACATTCTCATGAAATGAAAAAAATCTTCATTAACAAAAAGCTGTTCTCAAGTAATTTTCAGTCTTTTAAACATAACGTTATTTTGAACGTTTGTTACACCCAATTTAAACACTCGAAACTGCACTTCTACTTGTTTCATTCTGTTGTATTTTGAGTAGACACGTCCTCTGTTTCACTTATTTCCTCTGATGAGAAATCTCTTTTCTTCTGAGACAATGATTTTGATCTAAGGGGAAAGAGTACAAGATAAAGGGACGTAATCGAATGTGTAATAAATATTTATCAAACAAGAAATAAGAAAAACGAACAATCTAGAAGTAATGAGAAAACCTTGTTTTAACGCCACATTTTAACATGGGGAAGATAGGGATTTACTCACTCATCCGACTTTGAATATTTTCAGTGTTGCCACGTTACATTTTTTTCCCAAAAAATAATTAAAGAAATTAAATACATTTGTATTAATTTTAATAGGAATAAGATGGTATTTTTATTAGATATTATTTGCTATACTTTGAGTTGTTTCTCGTCACAATCTACCTATATCCAAAGTTTGGTCATAATACAACAAAAGGTTGAGAGTTAGGAACCATTAGAGCATCATATCTCGAAAACGGCTCAAAATATCGAAAGAAATTAGTCGAAAAATCTCCCCTTATAAACCCCTTGTCGTTTATCATCATAATCTACCTAAATTCAAAGTTTGGCCATGATCCAATAACAAGTTTGGCAATAGGACCACATTAGATTCAAAATAACTCAAAAATAATATATTTGTTTATAATACTACTTGATTATTATTACCGTCATCTACCGCCATTATTATTAATATTACGAACCATGATTATTATTATTATCATTTTAGAAGTGTGGCTTTTCACTACCCGTCCTCCCCCACCGTTTTTCTGGCATTTCTCTTAACTTTTTAATTTTATAGCTGAGCGTGAGCACAATCAGAAGTGTCGCCAGCTGTTGTTTTGCATTAGGTGAATGCCGGAATAATACATTTAACGTAAGACATGCTTGCTACTTTCTCTTCCTATTTTAAAATAAATGTTGTTTATTATCATACCCATGGACTTGTCACTGTCTCGATGAACTTTATTTTAGTTAAATTCTGTTATTTATTTGTTTCTGAAAAAAAATATTTCTCTCTTAACTTTATACATAAAGCTGATACACTCGAAGTTCAAAATGTTCATGTATCACTTGCATGAAACGAAAGTTGCCTTTTACATGACTGATAACGGAAGTTTATAACAACAATGTGATACCAAGGGCGAATTATTATTACGAATTTTTCCATTCTCTTTTTCTGAGCTGTGTAAGTTATAAGGGAGAAACATTTCCTTACCAAGTGATGGAAAAACATATTCCAAAAACTTGCCGCAAAAAGATTAAAATCTAACAGCTGAAGTAATTTAAAAGAATTTCATTCAATATTCAGCCTCATGTTATTGTTAGCTTACATTAATCATCGGATGTATACTTCCGTTATTTTATCTTTATATTCCCAAAGCAAATTATTCGAGCAAGTTGCTTTTCTGACAGTGCTCTTCTATGTGCGAATATTAGAACTTAAAAATTTCTTATTTTATATTAATGTGCTAAACGAGCTAGTTGGCTTCTGAGGTGTTCTGATTTGGTAAAGTGGACTGAATTGCCAAAGAGTTACTTTCCTCATCTCCGTTCTTGTAGTATTCCCCGGCATACCCCAAAGTTCTCTTAAGTTCGAAAGCCAGTGATCATTAAAACCACGTATTTACTCTATGTTGAAACGTAACGAGATCAGTGTATTATTATTATTATTATTTACAAGAACGGAAATTGTTCTAAACTTAATTTACGCTAAGAGACTGAATCTTCTCGTGAATAACTTCCGTTAGATGGAAAGTGGAATAAAATTCGTTAGTGTAAAGAGTAGGAAAGTTAGTTTGAGCTGTAAATCCATTATTTCTTCCACTATATTGTTAATACAAAATAAGTGTTTTTCCTGTGGGCAATGGAGGAATATTCAAGTATTGAGTTTTTTAATGAAATGTACTGAAAAGAAGAAACAAAATTTGTGTTAGAAATAATTTTCCCCCAGAAAAAATGAGATTATAAATAGTTTTTCCTAGGAAAATGGGATTATAATCCGTTTTTCTTCCAGAAAAATTGAAAATGTTAACTGTGAACATTGTAGTGAATTGATATCAAAAGCGAATATAGCTAGATATATTACAGGTAAACTTCCCATTCCATAAAGTAATATCGAAGAAGGATCACGTTCTAAAAAAAGCAAAATTAACATGTGTAGTGTGCGATGAAGAAATTAGTAAAAAAATCGAACGACATATGAGAAATAAACATTCGTACGAAAAAGTGAAAACTGCTTTGAATCATACATTTGAGGACTATGAACTGGCGTGTAATAACAACGGTTGCGATATGCATTTTTTTTACTTCTATACGAGGAGAGTGCTTACATTTTTTAATGCAAGTGAGTGAAAATGATTAACTTCTAAAATTAATTTTACTCTCAATGCCGATTTTGCTGAAACATGTGGAGAAATACAAAGTTTCTCAGTGCACAGTGGAAATAAGCTGTTCATGAAATCTGCTCTAGAAGATACAATAACTGAAATAATCAGTGAATTATTGGTAAATCAGGACAGAGAGCTGTTAAAGGTTCAGGGTGGTCTATATGCTCTACTCCTCATCATAAGTTTGAAGTGAAAGTCAACATCTTCAATCCCATAGTAGCTTCCGGTTGCATTGAACTCCCCCAGTTTATTAAGAAAAAACATACTGTTTTAAACATTAAAAATAATGATCAAAAATGTTTTCTCTATTCCATCATGGCCAAACTTCACCCTGTTGATAAAAAAACATGCTAACCGAGTTTCTCATTATAAGGAAGTGAATTACATATTACCTATTTTCGAGCATAATAATATCAGTTTTCCAGTGGGCTTACATTACGTGCCGAAATTTGAGAAATACTATAATAAAATGTTACCAAACGCACAGACTTCTATTAATGTGTATGGGATAGATATCAAAAATGAAATCAGTCAAACGCAAGGAAATGAAAGGGACATAGACTTATTGTTTATAAAAACGAAAGAACATCAACAGCGGCGACCACATCAGCAACCACAACAATACCAACAATAACCCATTACTGCTTAATTCAAGAGCATATATTAGCAAGTAATTGTTATAAAACCTTTTGTGCTGATAATACGACCACCCTACTCCGGCTATACAGGGGTAGAGATAATTCTGCACAACACTTTTTGAAAAATATGAAGAGGGTGTTGGAAGATACTGTTCCTAGGTCAGATCAAAATTTAATAATGAACCCCTTAACCCCTGAGCAAATTTCTGATTACGTCAAACCACCACCAAATCTCAAAGTCAACCACCACGCACATTGAACAGGGGCGTATCTCAATCCTCTTTGCAATAACTGTAACCTACAAGTAAAAACAATGTGTGCCCTGCTTCATGCATGGGTTATCTTCGTATGACGCTCATCTCTTCGTGAAGGAATTAGGTTGTATTCCCGGGGAAATAAAAGCTCTTGCAGAAAATTAGGAAAAAATTATTTCAATTTCAAAGTAGTTCCATCTCGATCTGGTAGAAAAATTAAATTACGGTTCTTAGATTTGTACCGTTTTTGCCATACTCTCTCTTAATTATTTACCCCATAAGTGTTGAATTCCTTCGAGTAAAATACTAAATAGTTAGTAAGAGTTGTATTATTTATTTTAGATATTAGATTTTATGTCTCGTTTGAATATTAATAGAGCACACACTGTGTGTTTTTAAAACCTTTTTAATATTATCCTGACAAGATTATGTTGTAAATTAATATAGTGTATTGATTGGTGAGTAACTGTTGGCTAATTATAAATTAATTATTCTAGTTTTTTATGTTAATTATTGTTTGCTTACTGCTTTTAAACAGCTGTAATATTATTATCTAAATATTCGAGTAACACGTAATAAATTCATGTTTATATATTTTTTCTATATTAGAAAATGTTTCTCAAGATTGAACTAAGTTGCAAAGTCTGTCGCCATTTGTTATATGTTTTATTTTTTATTCATAACCAAGTTGAAAGTAGAAACTTACTTTTTTACAATACAATTTTTTATTATAATATACTTTATTATTATTATTTTATGATGCTAACAAATCTATTCGGATAACAGTGATATAAGTTGCATGAGCATGAAACATTATCTGATTCTCCTTCAAACATTAATGAAAATAAATTAACAGTACTGAATCAAAGGATTAAAGTAATAAAGGGCGAAATCAATGCACTACGAAATACATTATCTTCAAATATTGAAACGGAAATTACAGAAGTGACACAGCATATACTAGATCTACTTCAAAAGCTTCATAATGAGTTGAAGAGTGTTATTCTTATGTATTCACAGCTAGTAAATAAAAATGATTAACCTGAAGTTCAAAATATTACAACAATTCAAAATGAAGTACAATTAATATAGAATCAATTCATTACAAATACTGCTACTCAAGATTTAATTAATACTTTGAATTGAAAGTATACGGAATTACAAAATACTTTTAATGGTCTTCAAACAGTTGTGAATGCATTGGAAAATGTCCTTCAAAATAATCCCTCGCAAGAAGATCTTCATAAAATGCAAGAAATTATATCGAAAATGCAAAATGAACTTAAAACTATTACTGATCAGTCAAATAAACTCCGTGACGATCTAACCAACCCACCTGTTTATAGTGATGTATCGGAAATTAGTAGAAAGTTTGGTGAGTTTGAAACAATAATTAATAACATATCAGAACTCACGAATATTCAAATTGAATTAAAGAATCTACAGACCTTTGTGAATAATATTCCCACTGAGGTAAGTAGTTTAAAGGAAGCATTTGCAAAGTTAAAGAAGAAGTTAGATGGTTTTGATCTTCCTACATATTTAATTAATCTTCAGCATGATGTAAGCACTGTCCAAAGTGCTTTAATAGAAATTCAAAAGAACATACAAAAGCAATTTGACATCGAGAGTATACATAAGTCTTTAAGTGAATTAGCTACAAATCAAAATCAAAATGAAATAAAATAGAAATTAACTGCTCCCCAAGAAATTATTAACACACTCCCAACTTCGCAATTAGTGGAAACAATAGAAAATGTAATAAGTAATATTCAAACTGTATTCGAGACAACAGAAAACCTCCTTGAAGTAAGAAGCGATACAAGAATATTCAAAATTCATTTCTGTTCATGGCGTAAATTAAATAGTTAGTGGTTAAAGGATATTTTGAAAAGTGTAAAGGATACAACACTAACACATAAAACTCTCGTTGTTGATATTCAGAAATAAATTAGTAATCTAGAAACGAAATATACTTCTGTGACTAATTATCTCAATAACTTATCTAAAAATATGTTGACATTAATACTTTCGTAATGTAGAAGCATCAATAGCTCTAATGCCCACAGTGCAACTTTGGGAGGTGCAAGATAATATTAAAAAATTCATATCGATAACATACTTCATTCTAATAAAGATAAAATAAAGCATGATATTGCTGTAAAACTGAAAGACCTAGAAGATAAGTTAAAAAGCGATGTGTATAGGGCGATATATGCTAAATCTAGTGAATTATTACATAAATACATAATTTACATAGTGTTCAATTCTTTAAAATTTATGCAATACCTAATAACGAACGCAACTTCACGCTTGGCAATGTTAGGGGTAAAGTATATATCTTGGATATGACTACACCCTATTTCTACATACACTTTTTGGGTAAGCTAAAATTATTGGTTTCCATTGGATTAAGAAGTATAAAGAGTTTCCTATTGTTGCTATATATTCAGCGAGCGGTGGACAAAATACGGCAATTTATAATTAGGAATACATTAAGTTAGTAGAGTACCAGATGCAGCATATGATGATGAAAGTGTACTTCATGAGTTTGATGTTGTAGAAGGCGATGTGCGTGTAGTTCGATTAGATAAGTTTTCGCCTGGTGAATACCCAATAAGTATTGATTTGATATTTATCGCCCAATTGATTTCTCGATCTTAAATTAGTTCTCAATATAATGTTATTTTTTTAATTTAAATTAATTTTCAATAGAAATGAATTAGCCATTATTGAAGATCTACACAAGCCTGCAAGACGGAATTATAGACGAATACATATTGTAACTAAGGGTATACATGATTTATAACAAGCAGATTTGGTTTAAATGAACTCTGGAAACTTGAAAGGCTTAGCTAAATTAAATAGAGAATATTCTTATCTTCTAACCATTATTGATACTTTTAGTAAGTATGCATGGGCTGTACCAGTTAAAAATAAGACAGGGAATGAAGTTGCACGCGCGTTTGATTCAATTCTCAAAGCAACTCACGAAACACCAAAGTATTTACAAACAAATCGCGGTAGCGAATTTTATAATAAAGAGTTTATTAAATTATTAAAGCAAGAGGGTATTACTCATTGCTCTTCATACAGTGATAAGAAAGCTAGTATTATTGATCGTGTTAATAAAATATTACGTTATTTAATGTGGAAGCAATTCACACTGCAAGATAATTACAAATGGTATAATATACTACAAACACTAATAAATCAATACAACAATAAAAAACACAACACGGGAAATTAAAACCAATCGAATCTGTGAAAAAGGAAATGAACAGAAATTAATATCAACAGTCCATTCTAAAAAGTATCACCTTTCATTCAAAGCGAAATATAGTGTAGAAGAGTATGTTCGAATAAGCAAGTTAAAAAATAAGTTTGAAAGAGGCTTCACTCGCAATTGGAGCACAGAAATATTTCTAATAGCTACTGATTTTAAGACTGATCAACTTACATATAATTTAAAAGATGAGCGCAATGAGATTATTAAGGGTCGTTTTTATGAACAAGAACTAATGAAGACCAAACACCCTCATGTATACTTAATTGGAAAGGTTACACGTACAACTAAAATTAAAGCATTAGTTAAATGGTTAGGTTTATCTTCAGACCATAATTCTTGGATCGATCTCGAAACTATAATATAAATTGTAAATGTCGAGAGAAATGACATTCGGTACTTAATGATTATAGTAAGTTGAATGGTGAACTTCCTAATAACATTCGTTGCTTAATAATAGGCACATCAGGTTGTGGGAAAACAACATTAGTTATTGATAATTTCTTTCTAGCTTAAAATTGCCTTTATTGGAAGGGTAGTCACCTATACGTATTCTCTAAAAGCTTAGAGCAACCCAAGTATCGACAACTGCAGCACATTTTTAATGATATAGAAGAAAGGTTTCATTATCAGTTGACTACATTCAAACTTTCTATTATAAAGTTTGAAGATTGCAAGCAGCGGTCTGTTATTATTTTTGACGACCATATATTAGAGGATCAGAATGAGGTGCGGAATTACTTCACACAGATTAGACATAAATGAACGGATTGATTTTACTTAGTACAAGCATATAGTAAAGTTCCGAAAAAAACTTATTAGAGATAATGCAACCTTTTTATGTATATTTCGTCAAGATAACACGAATTTAAAGAATATTTATAATGGGTTTGTTGTTGATGATATGTAATTTAGTAACTTTAAGGATATTTGCTCTATTGCATGGAAGGAGCCCTATGGTTTTATAACAATCAATATGACAAGAAAGTCGAACAATGGAAAGTATCGAAACAAAATCGATCATTTCTTTGTAATCGAGTGATAGTTTTATGTCATTTACGTTTTTAACGTTTTATAATTAATTGATGTACGTACGTTACCTTTTTAAAGCGGATATAATATAGTCTTTTTATATAATGTCAAAACGGAAATCAGATAATATTGAATTACAAAATATCTTAGCAGAACGTTTTAATGAATGGAAAGAGAGTCATCGTAGCTATTGCGAAAAGCAAAAACGTCAAGAGAAACCATTGATTGAGGTGATTGAAAGTTTAGGGAAAGAAATTAAAAGATTTATATTGATGACAACATAAATCAAATTACAGAACTTATACTTGTAGCACAACAGAATATAAACTCTGTATGCTATGGTTTATGGGAGTTATTAACTCGTAAGCAACCGGTAGGTTTCACTGATGAAGATTATAAGACTTATAAAACAATTTTAGAGATGACAAATGCTTTATATCAGAATCATGATACATCACAAAATAGAGTGAAATCAAGTTCCAGTGATAAGTACAAGACATTAATTAAACCTATTTGGCTTGAACTGAAAACTAAAGGTTAGGGTTTAAAAGAAAAGAAGCAAGGAAAGGGAATTAAGCGACACACAAGCATCCCGTTACAACTTATTTGGATGAATGATGTTAGGAAGTTAGTAGATTGATTGTTAGTTATAGCAGGTGAAGAACCAGCTGGGAATAAGAATTTCCATAATGTGAAAGTATTTATAATGGATGATTTCGTCTCGTTTATCCAATTTTATTATTTCAAACCCAAAGGGTTTAGGTTACATCATAAAAATCATTCATGTTCTTCCACCAAATTTTGGTAGACCGTTGAAGGTAAAGACTTAGTGAACAATATTATTAATAAATTGTCCTTTGAACTTCATCTTCCGGGCTATGAGTTCTGTGATCCTGGTACACGTTTAGATGAAAGATTAGCGAAAAGTGATCGAGGTATAAATAGATGAGATCAAACATACCGAGAACATGATATTACATATAAGAACTTTCAAGATTTATCAGAGAGGCATAGAGCTGATCAAGACTTAGAGTTTAAAGCTTTTGATAGAGTTGTTAGCAAAGATGTCGGTTTAGCTAAAAAAAATATCTTCATTAGGAGAGGCATTGGCAATGAATAAAAAACGAAAAATGGTATGGGGTTTATAGATTGTTGCATTTTTTCTTAGGAAAAACGCCGTAGTTGTTGAATAAATTCAATTCAAAAATCGTGAATATAATATAGTCTTTTTATATAATGCAAGCAAAAAGTGTAAAATTTCAAACTTCCGGCACAGGAATTTAAATCATTAACAATATTTTAAATAAAGCACAACTTACGAAGAAACAAAAATGTTTAAAAAAGGGGCATAGCGTGGCTCTAACGTTAAGTTTACAGCAGTTAAAGAAACTACGTAATGAACCGAAAACAGGTGGTTTCATATTTACAATTCCTGCTATTCTTGCTGCATTGGGAGCTGTTGGTTGACTTGCAGGTGGTTCAGCAGCTATACCTCAGTCGGTAATCGATGCAAATAAAAATAAGCAAGAGTTAAAAGTACAAAAGCCTCACAATGAGGTTATGGAATCATCAGTTCTAGCTAAATATAAGGGACTTAAAAGTAAACGGAGAAAACTCCTGAAGGACTTAAACAGAGTAAAAAAGCGCTCACAAATTATGATATCGAACGTAATGCTAAAGAATTTAATATTAAAAACTTTAAAGGTGTATACATTTCGGATAATTTACCAGCTACACCACCGCTGAAACAAGTATGTGCTGTTATTAACTTAGATCAATCAATTAATACTGGAACTCTCACTAGAAATGTTATTGGCATGAAAATAATAAAGCTTGTATATTCGATTCATTTGGTGGAGTACCTCCCAAATCTTTGATTGAATATTTCAGTTCTAATAACATATTAATTGAATATAATGCTGATAGAGTACACCACTTTAATGATATAATTTGCTGTCACATATCTTAAACTATTAAAGTTTTTATCTGACTGTTATAGTTTTCATGAAGCTATTGAAATTTTGAAACTTGATTACGTAATAAATAATATATAAAATGGTATATTATATAGTATTTTATTTAAAAAAGAAAATGATTGTGTTGCACTTATCAGGGACTACACCAAAGCTTCGACTGAATCTTCATAATGAAATTGATAATCAAAATTACAATTTCAAAATTGCGCTGATTGGATTCTATAGTATGTACCTAATGCCAAATGTAACAAAATATACCAATACCTACTTTTATAAAGGAGAGAAACATAATATACCCCCGGGTCAAATTAATGCATCAACATTAGAAACAACACTACCCAAAGAAGTGATTCTAAATGAAAATAATGTAACTCATCATTTGCAGAAAAAATTAATGTGGCAACTGTTGGTAAGTTATTAGGTTTCAAGAATAATACAGATGTTAAGTCAGAAGAGACTCATATAGGTCAGTTTCTTCCAAAGATCCTAAGTATTGAAACATTTAATATGCACTTGCAATTTAGCAAGAGATATTATTATAGCAAATGATGAATATAAACAGAAGGAAACGAATATTATAGCAATATGTAAATCAATAACGGAATTTTTAGAACTAATTGCTTATGAGCCTCAATATCCATTATGTTTTCCTACACAAGAGAGTCATATACGTTCTATTGAAATAAGTCTTAGTAATGAATTGCATGAATCAATTAGTTTTGGTGGTGCAATAACAAGTGCAACTGTCATGATTAAAAATGAGAACTCTTAAAAAAGTCTATTTTACAATATTTTTATAGCAAGATGACAGCAAAAAGCAGATTATAATATACTTTTTTAAGAAGGAATTTATTGAGAGCTATTAGTATCATTCTTTCCCACTAAATCGTCATACATTTACTAACTTGAATGAACCAAATAAAGACATCGAATTTTACATCAGTTCTTGAGACGGATTTGTGCACCCATATTACAGTGATTTATACAACAAACATGAAGTCACTGGAAGAGATGGTAGAGGAACTTTTACTGCATTGTCAAATATTAAATTAATAAATAATTTTGTTCCATATTTGTTTCCGCAGGTAGAGGTACGCAAACATGGTACTGTTATTGATAGAACTGATTATCCAGGAATCACAACAACTGCTATTGCCGCATGTCGATTGTCCATGTTGATTGTTTTATTCTCCAACAGAGTTTATAGAAAATCGACCAATGCGGTATGTTATTAATACAAGTAAACGAAAGGAAGTTGTTATTAACGGAAGAACCAATATTAAAATTATAATGGATTTTGAAGAAGTAGTTCCTGAAAATACTTTTTGCACAGTGATACTTGTAGCACAAACCTCGTATGTTTATGACGTAAAGAATGAAACAGTAATAGAACATTTTTAAAATAGAAGTAGTTTTTGTTATTTATTAATCGTATTTTCTAAGAGACTGAGTGTATTTCTACTGCAAGTAAAGAGTATATTACATTATTAAATCCTTCAATTTTACATTTTGCATTATTTGTTTTTGCTAATTTTTAAAGTTTCTTCCAGTTCTTAATATTAGTTCTGTCTAAAATTTAGAATGTGTGTAAATCTTCCGAGAAGTTTATGATCCAACATACACACTAAAAAATTTGAAGTATATGATATTGAGGTAGTATATAAATATTACCTCCAAGCGATGAGACATATCTTAGACTATGTAGCAGCAATACAACAGTATATTGGATACAGTATTATGTAGGTTAGGTCTAGTATAGTCTCCAGTTTAGTATAAATAGAGAAAACCCGTTGGTACCGGTATTCGCAAGAAATTATTTTTTTCTACAGCTTCTTTATTATTCCTCGAAAAATATAATAACTATTGCTCCCCGCACCACACACACACACACCCGCCGTTGAAATTGATGCCGTTCAATTTTTTATCTTACTTATTTGATAACTCAGAGTGTTACTAAAATCTAAAAAATAAAAATATATTTTTACTTATCCCACTTTCGTGTTTTAATAGAAAAGTTATATAATTATGTGTGGCACTAAAGCTCGATATATCATAAAGTGTGATTCTTAAATACCTATAAATTTTAGACGCCAGTAAAATGGTGGGGGAGGGCGAGTAGTTAGGAGCAACACCTCTAAAATGACGATAATAATAATAATCAATTAGTTCGTAATAATATTAATGACGGTAATAATAAAGTAGTTTTTATAAATATATATTATTTTTTAGTTATTTTTAATATAATGGTCTTATTGCCAACATGTTTATTCGATCATGACCAAACTTTGGATTTAGGTAGCAACCAGAGGAAGTTTATAAGGGGAGACTTTTCTATTTATTTTTTCGATATTTTGAGCCGTTTCCGAGATATCGAGGCCTAATTGTTCCCAACTGCCAAAATGTTTATTGGATCATGACCAAACATTGGGATTAGATAGATTATGGCGAGAAACGACAAGCGGTTTGTAAGGGCAGTTTTTCGATTCATTTTTTCGATATTTTGAACCGTTTTCGAGATAGGGGGCCTAATGGTTCCTAACTGCCAAACTTGTGTTGCATTATGACCAAACTTTGGATTTGTGTAGAATATGACGAGAAACAACTCAAAGTATAGCAAAAATGTCTGATATGTTTTTAATGCTATGTAGCATCAACATTTTTTATTAGCAGGTCACGTGATTAAATAAACAGTGTTACCATATTATTGCTGTTAAAAATTAATACAAATCTATTTAATTTATTTAATTATTTTAGAGAAAAAATAGTAAGGTGGCAACACTGAGAATAACCAAAGTCGCATGAGGGAGCCAATCTCCTATCTTCCTAACCATGTTAAAATCAGGCGTTAAAACAAGGTTTTCTCATTACTTCTAGAACGCAATTTACCATTCATTTCCTTCATATTAATGCTCCGCTGATCTTTTCTGATATACTAGGTGAGTAAATAAAGTAATGAACATTAACTCATAAATTGGCAACACTGCGTGACTCCCCACCACAGCGCGGTTCTATCATTCCGGCATTTGTCTGGTGCTTCAGACGAAAATTGTGATTAATAAGTCCGTCGAGTTAACTAGTGAAGTATGTTGTGGACTGAGTTGTGCAGCATTAGTTATGAAAATCGATGTGCCATTAACTTCTGTGTCCACTTAGTTACAATACGAGAAATACTAGAAATAATGTTCTTTATAATGTTAAACCAAGTTTCCATTGTTGTGTGGTGTGCCAAAAGTCTACTTCAAAGGCAACAAGAGTGTAATTTCCAGGTATAGTAGCATCGCCAATCAAGACTTCGTAAGGCCGGAGCAGTCAAAATCCGGAATAAACGATATCAGCGTTAAAATCTGTGTAAAACAAACTTCAGATTGTTAAAAACTAGTATATATATTGTTTTTAGTTTTTTTCTTGATACGCCATTGAACAGTGTTTCGAAGATTTATTATTGAATGTTTTAATTATTTGCATTTATTAAATACTGGTTGTAGTCCCCTTTTCTTGAAAGTTTTACCAAATGGACTGATTAGTAACTACCCACAATTTTAATAATGAATGTGTAAATGTCAAATTGGCTCGTGTGCAGCGTCCTATTCTTAATTTGCTACTATGATTAAACTAAAGAAAGTAGAGAAATTTTAATATTGTAATAAGTAAAATTTGAAAAGTAACTAAAGTGTTAAAATTGTATTTAAATGAATACTTACAGTGGTTCCAAATAAATGAATGTCCGTTTATAAAAACGCAAATAATAACGATAATTATGGTTGTAAACGTGTTCAGCATGAAATATGAGTTACGTATTAGTATTAGGTAGGATTCCCAGTTGGAATATTGCCATTCTTTTTTTAGTATCAAAAGTTTAAATAAGTGACTCTTTGAAAAGCTGATCATCAGCATTCTCAAAGGAGTGAATTAAAACTAAAAGAGTAAATAAAGTGAAGTTAGAAATTAAATAGTTTAAGTAAGACAGTTGAAATCAGTACGTTGTTGGTGTTTTTTCGTTTTCTCAAAGTTTTCAAGAGCGTGAGTACTGTTGTGAATGGTAATTAATTATTAAAACCCGGATCGGGTGTTGTAATAGTTTTTCGGCGGACTTCATTATCAATCTTATTTAAAGCGTCCAAATTCATGTTCTTTCTCATTTTTAACAAAGAACAAACAAAAAGTCTTCAGTCTGAATTAATAATAACGTTTCTATAAAATCTATAGTGTCCGCGCTTACCACGTAGATATTCGGATATTAATAGTACTGCGTAAGAGGGAAAGTTTCTAGAAAACTGTCCCTCCTCCCGGTCCACAACCCAGAGGACAAATTTTGACGGATAAATATGTAAATGTCTTGATCATATCAATAAAATGACTCAATCCTGGATAGTCAGTTACATACAAATTTGCCCTCTGGGTGTTACCTAAAATCCGACGAAAACCATCTACTCTGAAACTTTTAACCGAACATTTTTTTTATTTTTATTTTTTTTTTTTGGATAACAATTCAAACGCAAAATAAACATACTTCACCTAACCCAAGGTTAGTGATGTAGTAGACATACCGGAGCAATATTAATATAAACCATAGTACCAAATCTATATATGGGCTCCACCCCAAAACCTACCATCAAAAGAAATAATAGTAAACGATATAACATTAACGAATAATAAAAAAGTAAAAACCGAAAGGAAAATGTAAACAAAGAAGTCACATGATGCTATTTAAAACAACAAACACAATCCAACACACGCATAGCAAAAGAAATAAGTGCAAAAGACGAAAGATAAAAATGTTTTAAATAATTAAAAATGTTTATGGCCAGGGCAAAGAACAAGGCCTTACAAATACGAGAACTAGAAATAAAGATACCATCCATTTAAACCACAGTCACTTACTCTTGAGTTGAATGAGCCATATATTGCTCAGTGCCGATGGATTAGAATAGAAGTGACAAGTTACACTGGGAATAAGGACACTCTTAACTCTTAAAGCTATTTTATTAGTACACGAATATATTCGTTAATAATATTGCCTAACATTTATGTACACTAAGTTTGCTATTTCATAATTTTCATTTAGATATGTATTGGATATATCGTGAAATGCAGTACTGTATACAGTCGAGAAAAAAATGCGAACCTACTTTTTTCATTAGATGAGTACTAACAAAAAGAAATGGTAAGATTGAAAAGAAATTATCAATTTGAAGTATTTACTAGGACTGAACGAAATAAATGGTTCAATAGTGCACAAAAGTTAAAAATAGGGTGTCCCATGTATAGGCTACTACTATAACTAATATTAAATAATATTCAAAATATGTGTTACTCTAACAATTAAGTAAAAATCCAATATACCCTTTAATGTACCCTTGGCGCAAATATTGAGAGATTGTTTGAGATTGAAAAACTAAAATAATTGATTATTTCAATTTTAAATAATTAATTATTTAGTTGTATTCTGTGGGAGGTCGAAGTTAAAATGTCAACATATACTGTAAAAATTATAAACATTAATCCATTTTCAAAACTCAAATTCACTTCTGTTTAAAATAAATTAGTTTAATTCATTATCGGATACTTCAACTTAAAAAAAAAAATCATCAGAATCCTTTGATGTGGGAAGCCGTTAATCAACGTTTTTTAACAAATACTCACCAATGATAGTAGCAGAAATCGTCTTCAATTGGCTAAAAACAAATACAGTATCAGCACACATCGGACGCGTCACCTTGTGATCAGTGCTTTATTTCCTGATTTTACCCTAAAGATTATCACATTGTGTGATTCAAAGTACTAGGTGTGTTTTTACCCAATTGAAGACGATTCCTGCTACCATCACTGGTGAGTCATCATCATCATAAGTGATCTGCCATTAATGGCAGCTCGTTTTCCGTGACTTAAGAGGCTTCAATTTGGTGCGATCTCCTGCTAATCTCTTCGACGCAACGTATGACCCACCCCTAGGGCTATTTGATTTAAATCATAGTCAATGAAAGATCTTCCATGAATGTAGTACTTACTTCTAATGATTCGTCATATACGTAGATCCCGGGAAATCTTCTTTCCCTTCTGTCCTCGGATATATAAGTCAATCATCAATCTGGCCATCATATCGCACGCTGTCCTAGCAGAGGTACCACCTTTCGCTAATGCAAGGTAGGTCATCTAGAAAGAAAAGTGTATGCCTATGCTTGAAAAATTTGGATAATACTATCTATAAGCATTTTGAAACATCTGCACTTTTAAATTAGTTCAATAAATTTATCCCTGTGTGTTGAGAAATTGTTATTATATTCTCGGAGCTTGCCCCAAATGAAAATTTGATCATCTTTCGAAGTCTCTCCCGTTGTGCAGTCAGCACCGAAAATGTACAACAGGTAGGCCTCTCACACGCATGCTAAGAAGAGTTCAGGATCTCGTAAATATGTGGTAATACCGCAATGTAGGGAGTTTGCCCAAACTCGTATCATTTATCTTAATCATCTTCGTTCAAAGGTTCACTTGTTTAGAAAGCGTAAAAGCAGGCTTGTCTGTGAACCTTTCAAGGGGGCTCGAGGCAGGACAGTCGAAAATATAACACCGTTGAACTCGCAATAATAGTTCTACTAATTTTCAACTCATTCAAATAATGCTCTGGATATGAAGGAAAATTCACTTTATTTATTTATATATTAGTTCAAGGAAAGGACACAAAGATTTTGAAATGTTTAAACCGTGCAATAGAGATGTACGCGAAATAAGTGGGGTGAGACAGCGCTAATTCTGAAATTGTGAAAATTAGTAAATAGTAGGCAACGTGGCTAAAAACCCACCTTAACTCCATATTACTCGCTCGACATTATGTTTTGTGTAAAATTGGGTAGAATTTAACCACTCGTAAATATTGGAAAAGGATCTATTAAAAATACTTTAATCCTCAGATGGTCACCATTGCTATAAATCTGATATACAGAAAGAGGAAAAAGTGTAATTTTCTTAAAATACCGGTTTCTTCGAGAATGTCACTTAATGAAGTCGGTTTCTCATCTGTGATCCCTGACTTTCAAGAGGTACTCATGGTGTGTTATTGAGCACGTTTAGACGAGGGAATTTAATCCTAGCTGTAGCTTGGAATCTTAATCCTATCCTCTATCATAAAGAATTACATTAGCTACTTACAAAACTTCCAAATTCGTACTTTCTGGAAATCGATTTACGCAGGGGACTCAAAATCTATCCTATCAAACGCGAACGAAGGTTTGCGCTAAACATGCAAATTACACATTTTCATCTTTATAATGGAACATGAACGCCTGAATGTGATGTATGTAAAGTGGGAATTGATAAGGCTATAAGTACACAATATTTAATGAAACTTAATTTATTCAGCTTCACTTTTTTATTGGATATTTCAGAACAGTGAAGTGCATATACCTTATGTTAAAGTAAAATGGGCTATGCGTACTTAATGAAGTCGTGTTTGTTACTACACTACAAATGAAGTATACTAGAGTCGCACATATTCACCCGGTGGTGTAAGGTAGAGTGTCTCCCTGCAAAGCGGCATTGAGTAAGTGGAGGATGAGCACGAACCTGCTTTCTCCGGCCTTCTGACATAAGTTTTTCCTGCTTTACCTGAAGCCCCCCAGGCAAATGCAGGAATGGTATTTTTTTTGTTAGTCCAGGGCCGCCACGTTACTATATTCTTGTCTGTTCCCATCCCAGTCTGAGTCGCAATTGCATAAAGATAAAGGAATTTGAAATCAAATTTGAAACATATAAGACTCTAGGGAAATAATGAAAACGTATCACTTCTTTCTTCACTTCCTCCTCCCCCAGCTGGTTTTCTAGGAACTGCATATGCTCCTCTGTTGTAATAGGCAGATTCAATGATGATAGTATCTCCGTCCATTTATCATCTACCACTACTGTTGTCTTTACATTAAGCGTTTTAGATATTTCGTCCATTTGATTTTTTAAATAACACTGATACAGTAGGATCTTTGACATAGTCCCTTTCATATTTGTAAGTAAAAAAACATCAAGTAATTACGTAATAAATAACATGAACAATTAATACAAAATAAGTTAATTTCTCACACTATACTTATATATTTGAGGCTTGAGGCTTACACATATTAAAATTCTGCAAATCAAGGGACATCTATTTAATTCGAACTTGTTTATTAAAGCAAAGTCCGGTTACTTTCTTTATTTAGTTCAACCATGTTTGTTACATTGAAAATAAGCCCTTCTTTATGACAATAATAATATATCATATCTAGAACAAATTAATAGTACAAATTCCAATTAACTAAATATCCCTTGATTTGCTTATTTATAAAAGTATAAGGCTCAAACCTCTCTCTCTCTCTCCTTATATATATATATATATATAAGGAAACAGTGCTGCCATCTATTGTTGCGAATGTACATTTACACTCATTTTAAAACAAACAACAACGTAAAGGAGGCCATCCACGATCGTTCCTAATGAAACGACGGCGCGATCCGGAGTGGTACAATTGGTCTGAAGTGAGTTGACTGTCACTCCACTCCGCTTCATTCAATTTCCATCGCTCAGTATCAAGCATCTGCAGAGTAAGATGTGTAAGAATCTACACAGATTTCAAACATGAATAAAAAAAAATTCACGTTCCGCTGAAAAGCAGTTCTTCTTTCGCTTGCGAGTTTGCGTCTTGTTCTCATTCATCTGAAACTCGTGACTGAAGGAACCGTACTAAAATAATTTCACATTCTAATATAACAACGCCATGTAGTGATATTACAAATGATAATACGTAGACGAATCTAGTGACAATTTCGTAATCTACGAGGTATGCATGAAAACAATTTCATGTCAGGGATCGGAAGATTTAAAAGAACCAAGAACCTGTGTATATTATATAAACTTACCAATTGTTCTACTCATAATTCGTGAGAGCTTCTCTTCCGACCGTCCTTCACCTAGTATTTTCTTCTGTTCCATTGGTTTTCTTACTTGGGATACATTTTTAACTATGAGTCACTTGCAAGTAGAGTCAGTAAATTGTACCCTTGCCCACACCATATTATAAAAACTGAAAATGAAAACAATTATTTAAAACGTCCAGTCACTTAACACACCCAGTCAATTAACAAATATTTAACACTGTAGATACATCCACAAACAACATACATTACAAACAGGTAACGCTTGTTTAAATTCAATTTACAAATAAGCAGGCTATATTACGTTCAACAAAATTATTCTCTATATTATAATACAGAGTGTCTACATGAAATCTCTTTGATTTCAAAATGCAGTTTTAAAAACATGTGATACATAGATACCTACGGTTTGCTGCATCATATATAGCAATTCAAAAGTTTTGTACAACAAATTAATGCACTCCTACATGGTCTCTTTCGTAACCATTACAATGACTAGACGATACTCTAACTCAACCCATGTGTGCACAAGAATATCTGGGGGCTATTGCATCCACAATTATTCTGCGGATATCGCAAAGGTCACGTACATGTGAGATGTACACAATGTATTTCACATAACCCCACAGGAAAAAATCCATAAAGTTATGTCCGGAGACCGCGGTGGTCACTAGGTTGGTCCACCATGTTCTATTCATCGGTGTGGAAATATTCGGTTCAGGCATTCACGAACTGGTAAACTCCATTGTGGTGGTGTACCGTCCTGCTGGAAGATCACATGTCCCTGCAACGGAAGGAACAAACTGCTCACATTCATCTTTTTCCTGTCTCGGACATGTTCCCGGAAACAGAGGGTATTTTCCGAATCCCAGATGCGAATGTTGTGCCGATTAACTTTCCCACTTGTATGGAAAGTTGTTTCGTCAGAGAAAACGACATTTTGTACATACTACGAGTTTTACTCGATCTGGTACAACATCTCAATAGCAAATTTGTGACGAAGCTGCAAGTAGTTTCGCTTCAAGGCTTGAAGAATTTGAAATTTGTACGCATATAGGCGAAGTCGTTTATGGAGAACCTTGTGAACTGTTGAGCGAGGGATGTTTTGCGCTCGTGGTGCTCGGCGAACTGACTTTAATGGGCTTCTTTCGAAGGCCTGTCTGATCTCTTCTACAGTTTCGTCAGATGTGCGATTTTTGCCAGAGCCTGTTTACGCTCCCAGTGGCTAGGAACTTGTTCTGCCAAGTCTTAACGTCTGGTGATTTCCGTTGAAATTCACGTTGGAAATGCCTTTGGACAGCAACAGGTGACTTCGTTTCCGCATACCACACCGCGCATTTGGCTTTCTTTTGAGGTGTTGTCATTTTTGGTAATTATACTATTTTTGGTAGTCATATGTGAAACAAAACAAGAGGAAAAATTAGAAAAAATCTACATATTTTTAGATGCTTTACATGGTGCTGCAAATAGCAAGCATCTATGTCTACTAGTTTTTTAATTGCATTTTTAAATCAGGAACGTTTTTTGTTGACAACCTGTACTTTTAATTTTTCTGACTAATATGTGCTTCTAAGTTGGCAGATTTTGTTATGTTCTATATTCTCATAAAGCATTGACTCTTTTTACTGAAAATAAATCTATCTTCACTCGAAACCACTCTTGACTGTAGTAAGAAGTAAGGACTGTCGTGGTCCTTATACAGAGTCATTCAAAAGTCCCGCACGGGTGAAATATATATCTGAGGTAACAATTGACAAGAATAGTATTTTAAGAATGTCAAATGTACATTTCAATATATATTTTTTTACCTGCTGCGTGGATCAAGTTTTTCGACACTGTAGGTAAGAACAATATTCCCATGTTGTTCACGTTACGGAAACAACATTTTGACTTCTTGAATACTGAGAGCTGCTTTCAGTCCATATTTCTATTAGTGTCTACTTAGGTTTACTTTCTAATGGATGTTGCATTTTGAAAATTTTACATAAGCTCAATGCTGAGTTTTCTTATTATTACTTTTTTATGCTCTCTTTCAATGTGCTCAGTAAACGATAAAGACTTTATTAAAATATAATGTTAGTATCTCTCTTTGTAATATAATAAATAAAACCACCCCTTCTTAGTTGTTTACGTTTTAGACAACGAATACACAACACTCATTTAAAGGAAGATACGTAATTGAACTTTAGTTTTAAGTTCGTGCGCCGATCTTGTTAAAAATTCCTTATATATTTCTTATATGTTTTAATAAAACAGGTGTGATATTAACATATATTTCCGTTCCTTTGAAAAATCCTGAACATTTCTGATTTTGAGAATATATTCATAATTTTAAAAAAAACTTCAGTGTTATCGGTACCGATCTGTTTCTTCCAGATTTATTGTTCCTTCTGTATGCTGAAGATATCGTTACCATACTATTACAATGATAATAGTAATACATCCGTATGGTCTAGTGGATCTGACTACGAACTTCTGGTCAACACTGGGGAGGAACACTGGCAATCGTCCTGAATATTATTTTCCAGTTGTTTCAAATAAACCAGATGAATGCCGGATTGTGCATAGACCATGATCCTATTAGTTACCTTTCCCATACTTACCCTTTTTTAAATGCTGAATTCAATTGAATTGGATTTTTAAGGCCACTTGGCATCTTTTGATTAGATCGGGATGGGTTAGGAATAGGGTAATGAAGGTATTGGTCAGTACTTTTCGTAAGGCATTATCCCGGCATTCGGTTGGTGAAACTGAGACAAACGCTAGGAAACCTCGGTCAGAATAGTCGCCCGTGAATGTCGATCCCACGTGCCTATCCATTCCTGCTACGAAGTCCGTTAAATGTTGGAAAACTGATGAAATTCATCATAGATTAGACCATGGATTCCTTCAGTATTTTCAGCTTGAGGGAGTGTAAAGTCAAAACGGGAAGGGTTGTAAGAGCTTTTTTTTTAGTTTATATCGTTTTTGATCGTAAAAAAATTAAACTTTAGGGTGCTCTCCAGGATTTGGGGATCTGGTGTAATCACTGCTTTCGACATGGATGTCACTCGAATAATAATAATAATAATTACACCTTCGTTGAAAAATGTCCGTCGGTAATATTAATGTTCATCTTCCTTCTTCATTACGAAAAGCTTCTGTTCTGTGGGTTGACAACTATTGTAGGTTTTTGATTCCGCTGTTGCAACCTGTCGCACCTTTTCGGACTTTGTAATTTTCAGTCGCTCAAATGAGTTTTGCAGAACTTTACCATTTATAATGTCTGCACGAGGAATAGATCAGTTATACTTGCTTTCATTAAAGGTGCTATTATAACATAGCAACTCTTCTGTATACGAACTTATTTGCTCCAGTTTATTGTATGATAAAATATAAATTATTATTGGACATGCTTATTAACCAGTATAAACATAGCATTGTTTGTGTCGTTTTCATTTTATAAGCTTACATAAATGTTCTTAAGAGTTATGGTAATCATTTTATCTTTGGAATTCAACTATGGCGATCGTTTCCTTGTCTTTATTTTTCTCGTATCAATTCACTTGCAAACTAGTTATTTACTTCTACGTCTAGGGAGAACAATATCCTATGTACAGCTGATGCGTTTTATGTATTCAAGGAATAATGCACACAGTTTAGCTAACATACGAAAGTCATCGATCAAATGCAATAAAACATATGTGCCATGTGCATTGCAAAATGCTTTCATCCATTCATTATGAATAATGATCAGCGTAAAGTTAAGTGAAATTTATAGTGAAATGTCGTGCAAATAAAATGTATTTAGAAAATAAAAAATGATACAAAGAATAGCACAATAATATCACATATACTTAGCATTACCATTTTCATTCGAGATAATAAAAAGTATATTTATGTATTTCTATGATACATATCATGAGAGAGAGAGAGAGAGAGAGAGAGAGAGGTATTGGACAGTATAATGTAAACACTTCGTCACTTGAGTATTACTTTGTTCCATCTCCAGAAAACATTTTTTTTTCAGGAGGCTTAATTGAAAGTTTGAAATGCAATAGAGAGTTAATCACTTGCCGGATTTTTTTGTTCTTTTGATATAATACAGTATTCATAGGCTGTGACCTATGATTATTTTATAAGGTCATTATTATGAATATAGAACACTTTAACTTCGAATATGCTATAACCAGTTTAGTATAATTTTGTACTATATCCTAAAATGTAATTTTGAATCAAAAGAACCTGTGAAATATTTTGAACTCAGCATTTATTTACCAAAATCATTAAAAATGAACATTATTACTGGCAATTTACTCTTTGGTCTGAAGTCTTTCAACACTACGAATAACAGTCCTCTTGTGGCATATACTTCTACATATCCTTTATGTTCCGTAGTTTAGTTCCGCTGACAATCATTTTCTTGATATTGACTGCTTTGCTGAGAGGAAACACTTACTGTTGGACTAATTCCACTTCTCTTCTTTTTTCTGTCACATTCTTGAAAAATAAGACATCAGTCCACTGACGACAGTGGAATGACGTTTTGTATGATACATTGTTCACATTCTTCCTTTCGATTCGAATTTGTGCTGTGTGAAAAAAATGTCCTTCATGGCGTGGTAGTTTTTTGCAATGCTGTGGAAATCCCTGAAATCATAATCTCGTACCTTAATTATATCTAGCGGCTTACGACAGCTTCTGACTTTCTTCATGGTTTTCATTAATCCTAAAGGGCTGTAAATTTCACAAGGCTTTTAAGCTTCTCTCGACTGAGCTGTGCAAAGAACTCACCTCTTGAATGAAGCTATGTCCCGGCTCAACAATACTTTTGTTCTGTGTCTTCTATATTTTGGTAAACGTGTAGAACTCTCTCAGTATGATCACAACAATTGTATTGCGGTTTTGTGAAACACAGGAATCGCTCCAATGTACGGAACCATTCAATGACTTTTTCAGCATGACCTAAACTGCAAATGCTATATCGTTTTCCGTCCTCCCAGACACAAATTCGTGCAATAACGTATACTGCTTTAATATTGATTGAACAATGCCCAGTTTCATTGTAGACATGTAGTTTACACTTGTAGAGAAAGGTTGACGTATTCCTTTTGGCAAACTGAAAACATTCTCCAAGTCAAAACATACAACCGCTCTGTCAGATTCCAGACCTTCTTCTATAGTCTTCACTCTGTCTCGTTTTCGTTCTACTTCTGTGGCTATTCTTTCTGCAATATGTCTGTCCAATTCAAGTTTTAATTCCACAGATAGCGTTTCGTACAGAAATTCGTCACATTTACGGTAGTGATTCTTCTTTGACTTGTGCAAGCCAAAATTGTACTCTTTGTTTAAGATCTCTCTCTATACAGACGCTGCTTCATACGTGGACGTTCCTCTGCCTCAAATCGTTTGCAGTACTCCTCATACGTTATGTTGAATTTCAAGTTCGCTTCCAAATACTGCTTTTATGAATTTGCGCGACAATAACGGGAACCAACTTTAGGTACTGATTCTATGTGTTTTGTGCAGTTTGCCAGTTTTTGCTGATAACTCAATGCCCGTCTCTTCATTATGCAGATGATCGAAGAAATAAGAAATTCAACGCTGACTGACATCGGATTTCACCACTGGGTTCTAAAAAAATACTTGTAATTGAAACGTCTGCGATTGTTTGGCTTACCAGAACGATGCCGCTGTTTTTCTGCCCGTTTAACGAACTTACCGCAAAATGACCCTTTTATTATCGTCCGTTAGATGCCAGAAGTGGACATGTATTTTTACCCTTTCGTTCTCATCTACTAAAACACTACACCTGAACTTACAGCCACTGGAACAGTTTCCAAAGTCTTGAGCGATCTCGCAGCAGCAGGAATGCCTCTAACACTTGCATATTTCCTTCTAGACTCACGCAAACTCTTAAGAGCATTGCATTTCCACTTAAGAAGATCACGACGTCTTTTACACCCCTTCTGATCATTTTTGACAGCATCCTATGCGACTGTTTCCGGTTCATTCAAATCAAATTCCAGGATATTAACTTGAGATACAACTGAAGTTGATTTCTGACCTGCCAGATATTACAGATTCCTGGTTGTCTGTACTACAACTGTCCTATTCGTCACACGGCTTGTAGGAAGGATCATTATCATTGTCGCTTAAATCACTGATTTTGTCAGTGTTCGCATCGTTGACAATATGTCCTGGATCAACATACTTCTTACGGAGCCTTGATGCACTGTAAGAAAAAAGTTCAATAATACACATACAGTAATACACTTCATAAGGAACGAACTTGTATTTTAGAAAATGATAATTACGAAATATGGCAATTCCATACTTTTTGTCGAATTTATATAGTGATTAGGTTATGTAACTTTTGGTTCGATTACATTAATTTACCGTAGATTAGGTTAATTTAATTTGTTAGTGTTCAACATCGTTAAAAGAATGTTAATGATTTTGAACACTAATCTAAATTAACCTAACCTAATTTATTTCACAAAAAGTATAAAACTGCACGAAATATATTCCCTGACATTATAAAAGCAATAATTGTCTAACAAAGAAAGAGTACACGGCTTCATCGAATCAGTTTCTCTTGTTTTTTTTTACATGAAAGAGAAGCTTATTGTATGCTTTCATTGCCATGTAAAGTACCCGTTTGAAGCATGTTAAGTCGAGCTGAATGCACGTGGAAGTACGGCTTTGTGTAGTATTATGTTGGTGCATTTCAGTTTTTAAGGTTACTTTATATTTCCTGACAGTTTATATGAACGCATACGTATGGGGTTGACCTAAACAAGAAAATAATATGTATTGTGGCTGCTTATTTGCTGCCATTGCTTAGAATAAGAATGTTCTATCTCGAGAATAATATATTTATCATCTTAATGAAGCATTTTTTCGGCATTTTCAATGCACATTTTATTCTAGCAATATCAAAGACTATCTTACCAGTACGAGTGGTAACAGTTGTTGTCTGACTCTTCCACAAACAGTCTTCTTCGACCTTTTAGAAGAGCAGCGTTTTCTTGCGGAACCACCATTACCCAGTCACTGCCATGTGACTGCTATCCACCTTTGTAATTGGTGAATGGACTTAGAACACTTTTATTCTAACCATAAGTAAACTATGGAAATAGAACACTTTATATCTGTTTGTAATTTCAAAAATCTAATAGAACTATTAGCGAGATTTCTATATGTAGATCGAACACCCTTGAACTGCAGATCACAATACGACTAAAAACAATTTCCCGCCAAAAGTAGAGATATAACAAAATAATACGCAAGTGACGACTTGTCAAATGGGGGACATACTGTATGTGCGCTTGATAACAATGAGCACTGCGTAAATCAACCATCTCTTGCTTGCAGGTAAGAAGGACTGAGTGCTAATAGTAGAATGATGCAGTGATGTTGTGCAGGGGTGGTGAGTTACCAATATGTCTGAATTGACGGAGTTTCAGTGAGGTCTAACTTTATGTGCCCGTCTAGCTAGAACAGCTGTGAGCAAAAGCGACGTTATGCTGAGCAATATAAAGCTCGGTCTCGACAGTCACAACCCCATACATAATATGCTGAAACAGGGTAAGTGAAACACAATGGTGATCGAAAGACAACGTAGCAGGATAAGGACCGTCGGGCTTTGAAACGGATTGTGGCGTCGCAGAAGGAAACAACGGCCAACCAAATGGCTACAGAACTTAAGCTACCCATAAACACACCAGTATCTTCCAACACATAGAGGTGGGAACTACACAATATATACATGGGCGTGTTGCTATTTCAAAGCCCCTAATAACAGACAAAAGTGTCCAAGGGTGACGTGCACGGTGCAGTGCCCACACAAACTGGAGGTTGGAGAACTAGAAACTTGTCGTGTGGTCAGATGAACCCCTTTTACCCATGGAGGAATTAAAATAGAAAGAGACGCCCAAACGTATCCCTACTTCGAAAACAAATTGAGGCCGAAAATGACCGCCGCCTCACGCGGTCCGCCATATTGTGTTTGGACTAAAATTGAAGTATTGCATTCACAGTCATGCAAATAATCAGTTCATTCTTTATGCTTTTTAAAGATTTTTAAAATAGTTGTGAGTTGTATTGTATTTGGATGTACAAATACAGCACGAAGGCTCCCAATGTCATATTTCACAGGTAAGTGTTAGAGAAAACTTCTATCTAAATATAAAATAGGATACAAATTGATGGCAGAGAGAAGATTTTTTTTTGTACTTTTCATTATGCCGTCAATATGTTAATTCGAGAATTGAGATGGATTACGGTTTTAATCTTTCTCATAGATGTTAAGTAATTACAAGAAAACTGAGTAAAGGAAATGTCAGTAGTATTCATTATATTTCATTAGATTGTTTACTTTGAGGAACTGTTTCCGCTATGCAGCTTTCGATGTTCACTCTGGAAGTTTTGTATACTATTCTCTCTCTTTGATGAATTAAATTAGACGGGCCGGCATGTGGCATGCAGAGGATGAGGAAGGTATTAGCCAGGGCCTTTCATAATTCACCATCCCGGCATCGCAGTTTCAGATGCATCATAATAACGAATCGAACTATATTTATGGCCTTTATTCAACTAGAGCTCAGGTCAGAATAGGGGAAGGAGAAAGATTCGGGAAGATGTCGGTCAGGGCCTATATTGAATGAGCCATTCCGATAATTGCCTGTGTGACTGAAGAAAAGCTCTGAAAATCAGTATGGTCGGCCGCTATGATCGAACCCACAATCTCACGACTGCTAGGCCGACGCTCTACCGCTGATTTACGGCTGTTCGGTATAATGCTGTGTACTGGGTTTTTGAATCTGCGACTAAAATAACACGAATCCATTAGCCCGGATACCAGAAGATCCGGAGGCGACCGGATAGAAGTGCAGTCTAAGACGTTAGGTCAACGACTCGAAGGTGCCGAGTTCGAATCCCGGCAGGGGCATGGATGTTTGTGGATTTTAACTAGGTGTAAAGGGTCGAATTGTGACGGGCCTAAGTCAAAAGTTACTAGACTGGACCATATAAAATAAAGTTTACCGAAGATCCGGATTTCGGATCCAGTGTCTGATATCCGAAACTCTGATCCAATCCGATCATTCCTGGTATAAATCTATCACTTTATTTTGTGGTTAATAATATCGATAAAATTTCACTTTTAATTTTCACAGAGGTTTTACTTTTTTATTGTAGCCTTTAGACAATTTACGCTCAGGCCGGGAAAGGGAAGGGAAAAGTACAATCATACCATTTGCATGGTATGACAAAAAAAAGAAAAAAAAACTGAGTCAGAATGGGCCGTCGCTGGCATCGTTCCCAGAACCTTAAAACGTTCTCACAAACTTAGCTACGTAGGTTTGGTGTTTGATGACTTTGAATATCTTAGTACGTGTTTTTAATAATACTTCCTTGCCTTTTCATCATTATTGGATTCATTGTCATTTAGTCTATAACAAAGATCCTGTGATCAGTTTTTTCGAGAATGTTTTAATATTTGTAACCAGGAATCTTACATAGTTAACGGCTACTAACGTAAAAAAAATTCATTGTGCAATGCTTATTCTGCCAGATTTTTTATATTCAAGCACACCTGGAGTTAATTTCATTGTTCCCTAAGAAACAAACGTGAACATAATAACATATGATTCAGAATTACATGAAATGTTATGTGTACGTTGTATACAAGGTGTTCCCTTATTGTATACAAAAAAATAAGGGTGATTACCTGAGATCGAACTAAGAAAATGTTTAAAAAACTGAACTTCACAGCTGATTCTGTCGCATACGAAAAATCAGAGAGTAGGCGGTTCAGAAAATATTAGATGAAATTACACCCGGGCTATCCAAAAATGCATATTTGAAAATCCTACAAGCAGGGCTCAAGAGATTCCCCAAAGGTAAAGGGAATTCCCAAAAATTCTTCCAAGTAAAGTAGGGTCATAAATGAGACGACTTCTAGACAGGTATCAATAATTCGTTTACCGCATGTCGATATCTCGAGTACATTTCGTATGAGGAGCGATTTTTTTTTAAATCATGCGCGATTACATAACTGTCAGGAGTACGAGTGACAATAATTTAATAAACAGTTAGAATATTGCTCCCAAAAGAGACAGTGGGTCATTTCTCAGTGGAATGGCGATGATTCTGTGAATAACAGATGCAGCGTAAGGTGATCCCGTTGGTCGGGCGGGAAATGAGCGGATTCCGATGCTTCGGTGAAGAGTCCCGGCTGGCCTATGAAACCTTATTACGATTTAGAACTGTACACCTTGGAACCGAAAATCGCCCTACCATGATTGACTAAAAGCAATAGAAATGATAAATTGAGGATTAAATTCACCAAACGTAATGTATCAACGGAAATGAACATTGAAAAGAACAAGGAACGTTCACGTGTATGCCAAATCTAGTTGATAGAACGTACATAATCTCTTCAAGGGATATCATCATATGATTCTCTCTGAATTCGTAAGGTTGAATATGATACCTTTAAATGTTGAAGTCGAAATTGGGAAAGACGGAATTGCTATGCAGATATAACAGCAAGAATTCAATTGCAGTTGGTTGTCCTACTGAACAGGGATATAAGAACGAAAGCGTAACGGCGTGGTGGAGACTAGTAGCTACGATTAGAGACATGAAATAAGGACAGGGGAGACGACGGTTCGTGTTTGTGTCCCGCTCAGGATGAACATAAGATATTCAGAATGTTCATGTATTCCCTGTCCCATAAGACGAACACCTGAGCAATAGATTGAACAGAGGCACTGACTGCTACCTTTCCCATTCCATTCCACTAGAGAAAGCTCCCCGAGGGACATCACCGTACATACGTAATTATGTTGATCCTTCAAGTGCAGGTAAATATAGAATCTAGGTGTGGATAATAATAATAATAATAATAATAATAATAATAATAATAATAATAATAATAATAATAGTAATAATAATTGTAGTTATTATTATTATTATCGTCTATATGGATTTAAGAGGGCATATTCTAATGATCTTATTCTTTTGTCTACTCTCCACACTTGTAAATGCACATACAAGACGGGGAAGCAAAGAGTAGAAAGAAATCTTTGACATTGTATTCTTGAGCTGCTAAGAAGGAAATCAGAGCGTTTTATTTGTGGATCACTTTGCTTGTAAATTGTGATTGCCAAAGAATAAAACAATGTCTGCAGACGTCACAAGAAGCAGACGAAGTTTACCTATTACTGTGCTTCACTTAAACTACTGCAGGAATACACGTATTCCAGCACTAATTATTTCTTCTCGAATATGCTTTCAAAAATACTTACTTTCCCCGTGACTCTGTTGTAGTTTACAGCTAGAAGACTTTGTGTGTCAAATTGGTAGTTTGTGCGTTAGACTAAAATGGTGTATTCATTTAGTGAAATGGCCGATATGCATTTAATGTATGGCCGTGCCGATGGAACGCCTTGACTGCGCAACGTCTGTATCAAGAATATTTTCCAAATTGCCAGGTCCCAAATGCAAGGACATTTATTGCCATTGACAGGCATCTTAGGGAAACTGGTCATATTAGTGAAATGTGTGACCGTGGAAGACCAAGAACTCTGCTCCAACCTGAACACCAGGAACAAGTACTTAACGTAGTCTACGAACATCCGGAAATCAGTATACGAAGAGTTGCTGCCAGAGAAGATGTTGCACCAAAAGTCTTTTGGCGTCTGTTTCACCAACAACTGCTTGGTATTTAAAACACGTCCACGCTCTCGACAAAACTGATTATCTCGCGCGACGAAACTTTTGTGACTGGTTTGTGAGACAAGTTACAGACAATCCCGCATTTATATTATTAATTCTGTTTACAGATAAACCTTGTTTCACAGAGGATGGTATAATCAATGTTCACAACCAGCACAACTCTATCTAGAATTCCTGCAACAAGAACTTCCGATTCTACTAGGGGATGTACCTGTGGATGTTCGATGTCACAGGTGGTTTATGCACGATAGAGCTCCACCTCATTTCTATGCACCAGTTCGAAGACATTTAAAAGACGTATTACAGGGATGATGGATAGGAAGGGGTTTACCAGTTTCTTGGCCAGCTCGTTCACCAGATTTATACCTTATACTTTATGCTTAAGTGCACATAAACTTTCGATCTGTGCGCAAAAGGCAGGACATATGGTCATGAAGAGTGTTTTCCAGTATATTTCAAAGGATGTACTTAAAGCAATGATAGTAAATAGAGACTTGAAACCTCAATTGTTGCTATGTGTGTCTGATATGCAGTTATGTGCGCCCAAAATCGCTTGTCGACCTGAGCTATAGTTGCCTAAAGGACTTAAAATAAATTCAATATTTCGTGTGAGTGAAGATATTATACACTAGCACCAATAAATATACACTTCAGTGTAACCCTTGAGTCACAAGCTTCCAATACGGAGCTCAATTACGTGCCAAGTAATGTTTCAAGGACGTCCTTATAAAATGTACTCCCATAATTTTCATTTTGCGAACATAGTTACAATGAAAATGGACTCTCAAGAGATGAAGTGACAAATCAGGAAATTATCTTAATGAGCAGTACCATAGACATGAAACGTGACAAACAGAAGACAATAGAAGAAATGAACTCATTTGAATTGAACTAAAAATAATGGCAATAAAATTTCCCATTAAGCTCAGAATCACGATCAATTTTACAACCAAACGAAGCTACAGCTTCTAATTAATTTGCCACGATAATTCACTTCCCCAGTGAGTTTAATCTCGTCTTAACACAGGATGTATAGGGAATCTAATGACAGATAGATATTTCTATGATCCCAACAACGCTTTAACCGAGGAAAATTTAATCCCAACAAGTTACCCACTTAAAACCACTATTTTAATTGTTCTAATTTGTCATTATTTTTAGGACCTAAAAGCTTTATTTAAAAATTGTGAATTGAGAATGAAAACATAGAGAAAATAAACCAATTTAAATATTTGGGAGTATATGTAACAAGCATAAACGAGGTAACGGAAGAAATAAAAAAGATACTTCTTGTTGGACAACGCATGTTTGTATTCTGTTTAGAAACTCCTAACCTCGCGATTAATATCGAGAAAGTTGAAATTCAAAATATACAGAACGAGTAATCTGCCGGTAATGCTTTACGGTTGCGAAAGTTGCAGTAAAACCCTAGCAGATGAACATAAATTAGCAGTGTTTGAAAAGAAGGTATTGAGGAAGATATACGAGCCGAAACGGGACAATATGACTGAAGAATAAGGGAGAGTGTATAATGAAGAATTTCACGGACTGTATGACTCACGTTCTGTCGTAAGAATAATGAAATCGCGACAGCTAAGATGGGCAGGCCATGAAGCTCGGATGGTAGAAAAACGAAGAATATATTCCATCTTGGTTGGAAAGCCGGATGGGAAGAGATCATTGTGAAGATACACATGGCGTTGAGAGGAAAATATTAAAAGGAATATTCGAGAAGTAAGGGTTTGTGATTAAAATTGGCTTGATCTTGCGCACGATAGAATCCTATGGCGATTAACTTGCGAGCTTCGTAAGCCATAGAGTAGGTAAGTAAGGAGGGAGTGTAGGTGAATCCAAGGCGTGTCTTGGGGTTTCCTTGTTAGTATATATTGTAAGACATTTCTTGCGCATCCGAATCATTTGATATCGACTTTTCGGAGCTCTCAGGGGGTAAAGTTATGATTTCTTCCATGTTAGAAAATGTTGGTCGTTTCTAATTTCACTTTGTTCGTATTTAACGTAGACTATCGCCTCAACAGAAGCAGGGATATTTATTTTGAATTTGGAATCAGCAACTTCCATTTACCCGTTAATTTTTAATTTAAAGACTAGTACTGTAACATCCTTTCCATTTGTTAGTTTTCCGCATTCAAACAGTTCACGCTAGTTATACTCTACTCACTTTAGTACGTTGTTTTGCAGTCAGTCCTTTGTTCATATTATAACCATGGGCGACTTCAGATATTTTACAGAGGGGTGAAGTAGTAGTTGCCTCTTTCGCCACAATGTTGGCGTTAGCCACAAAGAGTAAAATATTGCATACGTGCTAGACAAAAGTAATCAGGATTATTATTATTATTATTCGAAAAGTGTGAAAAATAGAATGTGTAAATAAACATCAACGTGAAAGAAGTTTATGCCAAATATAGTTTCTGTTCTGGAAATGTTATTTCTTGCTTCCACATCACAATTGCTGTCCAAAGCAGGGTCGCAAACGCATGTTACTGAATTATCTATGGAAGTTTAAAGAGAAGATATTTCTCAGGCATTTCACAATTCACGGTATATGGTACCGAAGATCAGTGTTTCTTTCAGAGTTGTGGCCGAGGAGGTATTACCCATAGACCGAGTCAATTACCAGCCCAATTATAAACAACTAATATTCGAACAGTAAGGGCCCCTTTAAATAGTCTACTGACTATGGCACTTGGAAATATGTAAACATTTCCCTTATAGTGTCCATTATAGATGTCTTTTCTCAAACTGCAACATTTTGCAGAGGTGGCTAGTGATCCTGCAGAAAACAGAAGCCTCAGTTTGCAGGATTTTACGTCGATGTAATGATCTCTCGAAAGAAGAACTTTCCAAAACGGGACTTTCGGGATAAATATGCACTGTACACCTGTTAGGCTCTCTCTCTCTCTCTCTCTCTCTCTCTCTCTCTCTCTCTCTCTCT
>JAGDQP010017671.1:22200-36377 GCA_022664845.1 Lepisma saccharinum | reverse complement strand
AGAAGAAGAAGAAGAAGAAGAAGAAGAAGAAGAAGAAGAAGAAGAAGAAGAAGAAGAAGAAGAAGAAGAAGAAGAAGAAGAAACAGAAGTAAGTGATGGTAAAGGGTTCAAAATACTCACAGAGAAGAATTTTAGAAGCTCTTAGCAAGATGAAAAATGACAAGGCAATCGGTGTGAATGTAATTCCGACTAAAGTTTTAAACGTAGGAGAGAAAGGAAAAACTTATATGCTTCGATTCTGTAACGGAAATTATGACTCAGGAGAATGGCTAAGGGATTACTTAGAAACAGTAGTAATTTCATAGCAAAAAAGGAAGAATGCAAGAAGATGTGAATATCACCGAACCATCAATCTAATAGCTCAGTCAGAGAAGATTTTTTAATGAATATTAAACAAAAGATTATAAGGAAGGGTTGAATACAGAAATTGCAGAGGAATAGTTTGAGTTTCGAAGACGGAAAGGAACTAGAGACGCTATTCGTTTGGTAAGAACAATAGGAGAGAGATACATAGTAAGGAAGTATACGTAGCATTTGTTGATTTGGAAAAGGCATTCGATCAAGTTAACTGGAACTCCTAATAAAAGTATTGAAAATTGCATATGGTGGAATGGAAAAAAAATCGAAGATTTATAAGAAGCGTGTAGCGAAATCAGAAAACAGGGGTAAAAATAGACACCAACTTATCAGAGTGAACACTCATAATTCGAGTAGTAAGACAGAAAGAGATTGTCTCTCGGACCACTTGATCTAGTATCAAGAAGACGTAAGTTAAGAGATTCTTCTAAAATGAAGGAAAAGTTATGACCGGAAGAAAAAAATCAAGTGTATTAGATTTGCGGATGATATGGCTCTTCTTGGAGAGAATGGGACTCAATTAACAAGATGTTAAAACACCTGCACAAAAGCTATGATGAACATGGAATGAAAATGAAGGTAATTGGAAGAGATCGATGATAATGGAAACAAATCGAACACATAGCAAACATGAAATTGGAAGAGCAAGAAGAACTGGTTATGCAGTTTCAAGCATTTGGAGAAGTACTGAAAGTAAGTAAGTAACACATTTGAACAATGAGTTGAGAAAATGACTGTTTTGAGCAGGGTTGAATAAAAATCATCATTTTTTTAAAAATCATTTTTGTTGATTTTTTTTTCCGTTTAAGTTAAAAAATGATTTAAATAAGTTACGGCACTGATACAGCTACTAAGTTAGTTTTTCCTTTTCAAATACCTTAGCCAGTAAACACTAAAATAAAATTTACACATATTTGATGTTCGTTACGGAAGAAAGCCTTGCAAAATGGGCAATTACAATTAATTGTAATAGTCTTGGAAAGGAAATAAGATATGGCGTTACTTATGATATGTTTTACAAAAGAAAGTCAACGTGTAGGAGACTTCTACGTTACTTTCGTCCATATACGATGAATGAAGTGTTTTTAGAGGTGGATACACCGTAATTGAGTTCGAAAAAGAAACGATTTACAATGTTTCTACGTATCAGCTTTCCTTCTAAAATGACGCCTGTATCTTTCTTCCTAAGTAACTGACAATTTTATAATCCCAATTGTTCTTCTTTTTTTCCCCACGCTACATCTCCCAAACGAAATCTTCCACGACTTAAATTTTCGAAGATATATTTGAGTTCATTTCAGTTAAGAGTTTTCAGCTCTCAAAATTGTTCTATCAATTTGGGAACATCTTACGGCAATGAATTCCATACAGTATAAGAGCTATTTTGGAGCCGCAGTGACTCAGTAGTAAAACTCCGGTCCGTGGGGTCCCCAATTCGATCCCGGCTCGTGCCATGTGGACCTCGAGGTGAATGAAGATGGTGTGCTTGGGTTTCCTCAGGGTTCTTTCGTTTCCTCCCACTTTCTTCATTCCACCAATTCTTCCATCATCCCCCCCCCCCCCCCGATTCGGTCTGATCCAAATTTACCTAAAGCCCTTAGATAAAATTCAAAGCTATTTAATACATTGAAATCAATAGTGGATACACTGTTTTGCGTATTCATCCTCCAGCATACAGATAGGTAAACTTTATACTTCCATTAAGAATAAATTATTTTTGAGTAAGTTGTAAAGAAATTAAATAATTTGATACAAATACATTTTGTGTAATATAAAGTAGGTAATGTTACGAACAGGGGTGGAATGGAGGGTATACGCGGGTACACGCCGTGTACCCACCTAATAGTATAAATCACAGCGTGTACCCACCTCAGTGCATAAATATAAAGGAACGTGTTCCCAAATCCAGATTTTTATTGAGCAGCGTGTACCCCCCAAAAATCTTACCATTCCAGCCCTGGTTACGAAACAACAATTTTTGTTTTTGTAAACCAAAACTGGATTTTTTGTTTTCTGTGTGTTCGTTTTCATACGTATTACAGAAACAAACATACTTTGTAATACAAATCTTAAACGTATAATGCGAATTGGGTTCCCGCGTTCTCTTCTAAAATTTCACATGTAACCTGAAATGAACCAATCAAATAGTTTCGTAAAATTCTAGGTCCATCCCTTTGGTTTGGGTGTTCATCCTCAGAGCCTATTATCACATAAGGACTCGAAGGTAAATTTTAAAGCTTACAGATGATTCAAAACACAAAATTATTTAAAATACTGCACTTTATTTCTACTTTCTCTTTAAAATATACGTTTTGATTTAAATCATTGATTCTAAAAAAAATCATCTGATTTAAATCGCGATTTAAATCATGATTTAAAACACTTTGATTTAAATCAACCAACCTTGGTTTTGAGTTGAAAGGATGACTAAGGAATGAAGGAAGAAAATTGAAAGCGTTTCAAATGTGGAAATGGAGGAGAATCTAGTGAGCGCCTTCTTTACCATTACATTCTTGTCTTTATCTCTTTTTCTCACATATCGTACGTGTTCTACTTTCTCTCTTCCAATATTTGTTTTCCTTTTGTGATACAAGATCATATTTTTCCTGTTTATGTGCTAGAGACATATACTTATAGGCTTCGATTTGATACTGGGATACAGGCACGTACCCAGAAGTTGTTTATTTGGGGGGGGGTTTCGATATCTGCCTGGGTGTGAAATGTACGTAAAATGTTGCCCAAAATTATGCTAATTTCACTAAAAAAAATGAAATTGGGAGGGGGGCTCCGGGCCCCTCCTCTGCGTACGCCCCTGCTGACATAGATGATTGGATCTTGTATTTTTAATTTTTCTTTATTTCTTTTAAAAAAATGTCGAGAGCACAGATAGCAAGCACCCATGCTCAGTAATAGCGTATTGGGTTACTGAACTACGAAAATACAGTTGTCTCGCTTTATATAGAAGTGGTATTTAAGAATAAAAGCGTAAGCCTGCCAAAATGAATTGTGAGCAAAGTTCAAAGTTCACCTTGAGCATGACGATAAACTTCCCTACTCTTGTTGTAATTGCAGTATTTGAGCCGAAAACTTCGAGACTCTAACGATATGCTACGAAAGAGGAATTTCCATGCTGAATTTTCTACATTCTAAAGCAGAACAGTGAAAATGTTACTCTTTTTATTTTTAATCAGAAAGTGATTTCATAAAAAAATATCGAATTTCAATTAAAAAAAGTGGTTTTCAACAAAACACTCTCGATGTATACAGAAAATATGATGTTTTTAGATAGGATTCCGATTCTTTACGGATGTAACTTATTCTTCAGACTTAAGAAAAGCTATTTCTCATCTTTTTTTTTTAGAGTAGTTCACAATGCATCATGGGTACTAGTCAAGTTTTGTTTCCCGCCATTTCTTACCGCGAAGGTTATCGACGGATGAAGGACCTACAATGAAGTTAATCTCGTTTAATTAAAAACTACAACACAAGAGCAGATAACTTTTTTCGGTGACTTTAATATACCAGAAGACGCCAGAAGTAAGATATATACAAGAAATCTTCGATCGTTGTTCTCAAGTACCTGACGAAATAAAATAGATTCTTTCGAAGGGGTTTTCTCTTAGTTGGTCGGCTAGCCTAGTGGATAAGGTATTGAATCACTGGTTCCACTGGGACGATTCTTTTTAAAACTATTTTTCATTCATAAGATTATTAATTTTCTCTGTTGCTACTTATGAATAAATACTCCCTTTTGCTTCTTTTTACATTTTCAACATTTTTTTTTATGTCGTTATCATATTCAAAAGACGAAAAATTTATCTGAATGGATGGGAATTCACCTAAAAAAGATTATGTCCCCATCAAAAAGAACTACCATAGATCCCACCTACTTCCGAGCGGAAATTTTAAATCTTTTCTCTTTCCGCTCTCCCAAGATCAAATAGCTTTTCCGAATTTAGAGTGTTTTCTATGTCATTACACCTGTTCTTTCTTATTGAACGAAATAGTAAGTAAGGCTCCATCTATTAGATAATGTTAGGTACAGTCGCTTGGAATGTGATCCCATCGGTAAGGTCATATTTTTGTAGAGGAACAAAGTTAAATAAATTTTGGTGTAAATTTTAGAATTGAACGCTCTGGAAGAATAACGTAAACTGTAAAAGTTTCATGTAAACATTTACACCTTGACGACATATTGTACTTCTACAATTTTTCTAGAACAGTGCTTTTGGTAATCAATGGAATAAATCAACGAACATGTTTTTAAAGTGATCCTTCTCCGTACTAAAATGTAACATGTTTACTGATATTTCTTCGTAGAACAAACAAGGACACCAAAATATTCTAACAAGGGACATCACCCAAGTGTCCGGCTCCGATTTCAACGTAATTTTATTTTCTGATAGAGGGCATGTGTGCATTATGTCTGATGACAGAAATTGTTGCCATGGCGCATGTTTTTTTTAAGTAATTGAATATTGAAGAGTTGTGATGTAGTTATTTACAGGGTAAGCCAAAAGGTAACTTTACACCCCTTGTAAACTGCGTGTGAATGATAAAAAGTGAAGAACAACCATGTGTGTACATATTAGGCCTATGGGGAAGTCGTATGCTAGGTGTGACCTTGACGGCAGCCATCTTGAAATCCGCCATATTGAATCAGACTCAATTTTTCGAAAACAAAAACTATGAATAATGAGTTTGTAACTGTAGACTCCTTTATTTATAAGTACTGAGAATTTATGTAGAAGAGAAAAAGCATACGAACGATAAGGATGTAAATTGTTATAGAAAAGGGGAAAGATAATTTGATAAATCATACATGGAGAATATGATATTCACATCATGAATGTAAGAATATCTTTATACAATTAAAAAAAAAAATATGTGAGAATTCATATGAAGAAGAAAAACCTTTGCATTGCCAAGAATGCAGATAGAGATTTTTACGAATATTTCACTACCAACAATTAAGACAAACTGAATTGTATTTGTACATATTTTATTATTTTTACACTGTATATATTTTATGCTAAACATTCAACATATTTAACATTGTATGCTTAACATCTATTATAAATCAAAGCGTGAGCTCTGTTACAGGTGAGATAATAAATAAATAACATGTGACTTCTCATTGTAACAGCAAATTTTCCCACAAATCCAATTTTATGCTTATTTTTGCTCTATAGTTAACCACTACGAAGTTAGACTTATGTTTGCTACATATATTGATTTTGCGAATTATTGTTAGTGCATAAATAGTGTTTGGATGAGCTTCCGCCACTCTTTCTGAAGTTTTAAGAGTTGCGATGTAGTTAGTTATTTCAAACCACAAAACATGAAAAGCCTATAGGCCTATGACACGTGAACAAACAAAAATGAAATTGTAACCGATTCTCGTTAGATCAATACAAAATTATCAGGAAATATAGCGAACAATGTTACGCAAACGACAAAAAGAAAAAAAAAACTTCAAAGGAACAGCAGCAACCAATAGAAAAGAGCAAAGAGCCATAATAAAGCTATTCCCAACACGCTTTACAAATATGAACCTCCTTTGGTTCGACAACGATCGCTAAAAAAGACAAACGACAAATAGCTTTTCTGATTCTAGAAAACAATTGTCATCGAAAAAAAAAAAATGAACAAGAAAGAAATATAAAAGAAAACAAAAGACAATTAAGATAGACAACAATCATACGTAGTTCTTGAAATTAATGTTAATTTACTTTCTCGTCGCATCTACTATCTATTACAAGCGACGTCATTGATATCACGTGACTGCAAGGTAAGAGTTGTTGTTTCGTTGTGCGAATATTCAGTGTCTGTTAGTGTTCGTTTGCATGTGGCTGGGGGCATCGGTACATTACAAGCAGAAGTGGACGTTTCTCGTATTGTGCACGTGAATTCAACTTAAATTGTGTTTTAATTACATGTTGCTGCTTTAATCAAGTTTGAATTTGCCATAGTGAAAGAAAGACAAAAAAATAACCGCTTCAATGTTGTTAAAATGCTCTACGAGGAGTTCAAAAATTTCGGCTCATGAGACACCAATCAATGCTCATGAGATTGAATTAAAGTCTCAATTGGTGCAAATTATTCACGAGTGCGTATCTTCCAGTACATTGTACTGTACATCGAGAGGACTACGGATTTGGATTTTAATGAAATGGAGCCTGAACCGGAAGACGGCGGACCACTTTCTTACGATAGCAATGATTCGCAACCAAAGGACGAAGTACCATCGAGTTCCACATCCTATTCAAGTCCTCCAAGGAAGGTATGCAAGAAATTATCTTTAGAAACTAAAAAGAAAATTGTTGAATAATGGGAAAGTGGGAAAAGGGGTCGTTTACATTGGAAAACTGCTTCAAGACGTTATCGCGCTGTCACTACTGAACGACAATTAAGACGATTTAAAAATGAAGTTGCAGAGGCTGGAAATCGATTTGACAAACTAAAAGTGATCGATTAACATACCTTTAATGATTTTGTTAAAGTAAAATCTAAAAAACTAATTCTACATGATTCTGATTTAAAGCGATTGGCACTTTTGAAGCAAACAGAAGTCAATGTGACAAACTTTACGGCATCACCTTTGAAGGCATCCTATCCAAAAACATAGAATCGTATCGAGAAAAATAACCCGATTCATAACCCATGGTTATTCTGTAGATAGTAAAGGTCAATCAAAGTGCGTGTGATTTCCTGTTAGCGAGCAAACAGTATTTCGATAAATATCAACGTACACAAATTTATAAAAAGTGATCAAAGTGATTTTAATCTCGAACATCACTCCGGACGTACATTGGATATTAAAGGGACCAAAACAACAGAAGCAATCGTCCAATCAAAATCATCCACAACTCATTCATATACGATTATGCCCACTATATCAGCTGCTGGGCAACTGAGTCCGATTTACATCGTGTTACCGGAAACCGGAGGCAACTTTGGTCCAAGAGTTTTGGAATCATTGTTTACAGCTATACATTGCAGCTTCGAACAGTGGAAGGATGGGAAAACAGCTTGGTCCGCTCATCTGTCTTTGTATAAAATCTATTGTCATCACTTGTTAGACCTAATTTTTCGTTATTCATGAATTATCTATTTAAATTTCATTTAAATAGTAATAGAAAATGTATGCGATTTTATGTGAATAGTTATGCCAACAATATTAATGTTGCATAATTATGTCCTGATACCTCGAGAGATCATCCTAAGTAATTTGAACTTAACATTTTAGTTTAGAAGAAACTGACCACAGATCACTAGTTTTTGTTTCTTTTTTGTCATTGCTTTGCTTGCACATCTGCACACTCATCCCTATCTTCGTGTAAATACTGTTGTCATCATTATTGTCACCTTATTTTTTTCATATTTTGTTCGTATTTTTTTTAGTATTTTCATATATTTTCTATTTTTCGTTAACCATGAATTATGTGTTTGAATTCCATGTAAATAGTAATAGTAGAAGTACATGATTTTATACAAATAGTTATGTCCTTTTGTAATTCAAGTGCATTTTACGCTTTACTAACTTGTAGTTATTATTTTAGAAACTACCACAAAACTACAAAGTTCCTCCTGTTTGTGGTATTACGGAAAGGAGAATCCAATGACGGCAGTAGCTAGGATTCTCCTGGAATCTGAAATTTGTAATTCAATTGTAATATAATATTGAGATTAATAAATTGAATTCAATTAAATTGTTAGAGTGGTTTGAAAAGGTTTACTTCCCTAATGTGTCAGAGGATTCTGTACTTTTTGTCGATTCTTGGATTTTTGGACCACTTATAACGATGAAGCCGCAATGACAGCAACAAAACCGTCCAATTGCAATGTCACAATCTTACCTATCCCTCCGAAAACGACACGTTTTATACAACCGGCGGACATTTATTTCTTCAGAATGTGGAAGAACTTTGTTCGAAAATTTTCTGATCTAGTTTTGCTCGATAACCTGGACATCAATCTTCATCAACGAAACAAAGTATTAAAAATCCAATCACTTGTTCATAACCAATTCTCCTCTCCAAGATTCCACAACTTCATCGCTTATTCTTGGTTTAAATCCGAATACATTGACGATCGGCCTCCAAATTTCCAAAACCCTGTCGAATTTTGCTTCAATCTGGTTGTCACTCATTGCGAATTGTGTTCTTCGCCAACTGTTTTCCTATTATGTTCATGGTGCAAAAAGTATCTTTGTTTTCAACATTTTTTTTCCTTGATTATCACTATTGTTCTAGTTACGTCAATTAGATCTCTTTACATGAAATGTGAATGTTTTTGTAAAACGTGTTGGGAATAGCTTTATTATGCCTCTTTCTATTTTCTATTGATTGCTGATGTTCCTTTGAAGTTGTATTTTTTTGTCGTTTGCGTAACATTGTCCGCTATATTTCCTGATAATTTTGTGTTCATCCAACGAGAATCGGTTACAATTTCATTTTTGTTTGTTCACGTGTCGTAGGCCTATAGACTTTTCATGTTTTGTGGTTTGAAATAAATAGCTACATCGCAACTCTTAAAACTTCAGAAAGATTGATGGAAGCTCATCCCAACACTATTCATACACTGACAATAATTCGCAAAATCAATAAATGTAGCAAACATGAGTCTAACTTCGTAGTGGTTAACTATAGAGCAAAAATAAGCATAGCATTGGATTTGTGGGAAAATTTGCTGTTACAGTGAGCTGTCATGCTAATTTTCGAAAATTGAGTCTGATTCAAGATTGCGGATTTCAAGATGACTGCCGTCAAGGCCAAACCACACGACTTTCCCCTAGGACCAATATGTACCCACATGGTTGTTCTTCACTTTATCATTCACACGCAGTTTGCAAGCAGTGTTAAGGGACTTTTGCCTTATTCTGTAAATAACTACATCACAACTCTTCAACATTCAATAACTTTAAACAACATGCACCATGGCAACAATTTCTGTCATCAGACATAATGCATACATGCCCTCTATCAGAAAATAATATTACGTTGAAATCGGAGCCGGATACTTGAGTGATGTCCCTTGTAAGTCCAGTTCCGGTTGGCTATCCTGACATCTTTATCAGTGATTTATTTCAGCGCCATCAAGTGGACGCCTCGGAAGTATCAACGACAGATAGCTAATCTATTTTCGTTCGCTGAGCGGGATATCATTGTTTTAATTTGATGAAGCCTTTAACGTCGGAATCCACACAACCCAATAATTCAAAAATGTTTTGAAAATAGAGCCTTCTTCCAAAGCGCACAAAAAGTAAATAAAATTAAAGAAAAAATCTAATTCAATAGCTTAAGAAAATTATTTGCTAATAAATACTACTTTTCTGAAGTCAACCCGATGATTAAGCAAGCAAGCTATTTGTCTAAAAGGCAATGTTTTCCAAACAGTTAGGAGTCAATCCCGTCGTAAAAATTCACTGAAGATCTGTTAGCGTTGTGCTTAGCTGCCTTCTGAACGACTGCTCAACTCCCGTTCTATTGATTTTCAAGGTTAAACATCATTGCCAAAGCGTTAACCGCCAGCGCGCCTTAGCGTAGTCGGGAGAGTAACGGATCGCTGGCCGTGAGGCTCGGGTTCAAATCCTGCCTAGCTCATGTTTTTTTAAACTTAATTTGTTAAATGAACTATACATATTTTTGTTTGCTCTTAAAAATAATGTTTTCTTTTGCCCTTTCGTCATTCTACACAATTCACGGAAACATGTGATGTTAGGAAGACAGGTTAGATTTTTCACTATACGCGATCCAGACACCATACATCATGTTCAACACCCAAAAAAATGTTTAGTTCCAGTTTCAATTTCGTTGTTCCATACCCAATGTTTACATAAACTGATGGTACACGTCATCTGTTCCTTTTAATTGCACTCTTGTGTGTGAAATAGAGAATGAGGAAAGTATTTACTCTATTGCAAGGTACCATTCCGACATTCGTTCGGTGTGACTGCCGCAGAAAACTAGAAACAACCTAGATTTGTCCAAGTGTCCTCTCGACGACTTCAAAATCACGCTCGAGTTTTCAGTGATATACAGTTGACTAATCCAAACGCTGGAATATTAAAGTTTTAGTTCTGATGAGTATACTATAGGATGTGCTATACTAGTAATTTCGAAATATTGCATCAAATAGCCACGCCCAGGGATACACAGAAGGAAGATCCATTACTATAGATGGATCTGACGTCATTTATACAGCTGGCTCTGTAGAAGATATTTAGTGTAATACCTTTATAGTCTACACGCCTGATAATCTACCACAAGATGGCGCATAAAAGAGATAATTACTTGATGGATCGCACCCACATATAGAGGGAGGAAAAGTGGCAACGTCGTAATCTTCCTTCTTTTCTATTCGCTATTCAACCAACTCTATGCATTTGCACTCCACCACCCCAGACTCAAAGTCTTGAAATGTTGATTAAAGATAAGACAATAATAATTTTTATTTTGTATATGAGTTATGCTATTATATATATTTTTTTTCGTTACAGATCCAAGAACAAACGATTGGTTTCTAATAAGCAGTCCGTTTCCTGGTCTAACCATTCTCGCATTATACTTATATTTTGTGAATTCATGGGGCCCTCGTTATATGGCCAATAGAAAACCATTCAAACTGAAAGCAGTTCTTATATTATATAACTTCTTTCAAGTCATTGCGAGTATTTATCTATTTACAGAGGTAAGAGCTTTCACTTTTATTTGTTAAAGAAATAATAAATAATGTCGACTAATATCAAAAAAGAATGTCTAGTTGTCCGCATGTCTACTGCAGGTAGGTCATATAGCAGGGGTGTGCTCCAATCAATTTAAGAAAGGGCTTGGACTCTTGGAGCAAACATAAATGTTTACCAAAGGGCTCACGAAAGCGAGCCCCCTTCTTTACCTCCCTGCAGTGGGGGTGTACTCCAAATAATTTAACAAAGGGCTCGGAACAAATATAAATATTTAACAAAGGGCTCGCGCGAGCCCCCTCCAGCAGACACCTGCCCTATATGCTTATCTCTTGTAATTTTTAGGGCTTGTGGTTTATTCTTCAACTTAAATTAGATTTAATTTATACACCTTCGCTAGTTTTAAATTTAATCCCTAAATTTACCCACTAGAAACTTAAGTATCTAACCTACACAAAACTAGATACTATTATTAATTTCAATTAGGTTAGATTGGATTTGATAAATATTGCTACTGTATAAGTGCTTTGAAAATCTAGTATTTGACTTCAGCAATACCAGGTTTCTAAAAAAAACTCTTTAGTAACTTTACGTAAGCTTACGTAAAACAGTTTTGATTAGCAACCACGTATATATATCATCAAATGAGTTTGCAGTGCAAAGCATAATGAATAATTATATATTTATATGAATGACATCGGTACAAGCATATTTTAAAGTATACCCAGGAATTCTTTTTATTTTATAATCATCTATTTCGTAACATCCACCAAAAGATTCTTTATCATGGTTCTACAACCAAAACATTTTTTTATCGAAACAATGTCAATCACTGAATATGGCTTTACTAGATCATACATCCAACTTTTTTCCCCCTCTCTTTTGTGAAAGGGGTGACAAAGAGATTGTTTGATAACACACAGTGGTTGAAGAGGGTGTGTGGGGACGAGTCATTTTAGTTTTGGCGTCCCCCTACCTTGTTATTAATGGGACCTCATTGCCTTTACTTTCAACAGTCAATCGCCATCACTAGGTGCAAGCGTTCCCTTACCTTTTCTAGCCCACTTCTGCAATCGGCCCGCTTACCTTCTCTAACTTACTTCGAGCACTAATAACACATTTCAAAACATCTTTGGTTTCAATATATTGGTTAATTTTCGCTTTAGTTTTCTGTTCTTGATCAACTAAGCAAGTTTTCATTGGTCACTTTTCTAAGATACGGCAACAAACGATATGTTACTTGTAACTTACATATTCCCCGATGATATGCTGTATTTGTTTTTCTTCCCTATTTCAGGGATTGGCGGTTGGATGGTGGAACAAGTTTAGTTTAAGGTGTCAACCCGTTGATTTCTCGAATACACCGGAAGCCTTGAGGGTAAGTGAAGCGAATTACTTTATTATTACTTTATTCTTCCAGATTTTACAAAAATAATACTACTTGCTTTAAACATGAAAGTTGTGTTTCTAGTTTGTCTCGTAGATTAAGAAAGTTTGAACATTTTTTAAAAATATATATTTGACATATTTGTCTTCGGATTTAGTTGAATAAACGCCCTAGAGCTTTCTCTAAGCACTTTTGTCCAATTCAGACTCTCACGTTTCTTTCAACTTTTTTTTCTTTCTTTCTATTATTTCCTTCTTTCTTTTTCTTTTTTCTTTCTATTATTTCTTTTTCTTTCTATCTATTCCTTTTTCTTTCTTTCTATTCTTTCTTTTTTTCCTTCCTTCTTTCTATTATTTCCTTCTTTTTGCTTTCTTTCCTTCTTTCTATTGTTTCCTTTTTCTTTCCTTCTTTCTTTCTGTTTCCTTTTTTATTTTTATTTCTTTCTTTCTATTATTTCCTTTTCTCTTTTTCTTTCCTTCTTTTTCTTTATTTCTTTCTTTCATTCTATTATTTCCTTCCTTCCTTCTTTCTTTCTATTGTTTCTTTTTATTTCCTTTCTTTTTCTTTCTTTCTTTCCTTCGTTTCCATTATTTCTTTCCTTCTTTTTCTTTCTTTCCTTCCTTCCTTCCTTCTTTCTTTCTTTATATTATTTCCTTCTTTCTTTTTTTTCTATTATTTCCTTCTTTCTTTTCTTTCTTTCCTTCTTTCTTTTTCTTTCTTTCCTTCTTTTCTTCTTTCGCTCCTTGTTTCTCTTTCATTCATTCTTCCCTTTCTTTTTCCTTAATTTGCTCTTTCTTCCTTTCCTCTTTTCTTTGTTTCTTTACTCTTTTTATTTATTAGTTAATTTACCCAGTCATTCACTCTGTATATCTGCCTACTGTCTTTCTTTGTTATTTTCTTTCTTTATTTTACTTTTTCATTATTTCTGTTCTTTTAACATTTATTTATTTGTTTCTGTTTTTCTTTCATTCAGTAATTAATTAGCTCTACTTTTTGTTTCATTCATTCATTCTGTCTGTTTATCTTTCTTTAATTTTCTTTCCGGTAGTTTTTCTTTCTCTGTCATTCTTTTTATCTCTAAAAAAAATTTGATGTGAAAAAGCCACTAATGAAACAAAAGTTTTTTTTAAATATAATTTTGTTTCTGTTTTTTGTTATAACTTCATTTAAAACTGGAGTACTGATTTATTACTTAGCTTGTAATAAGCAACATCAGCTAGAAAATTTTCATTCGGTGGAAAAATAAATTAACGAACACTGGTATGCTCGAGATATTTAGTTGATACTTGGTGACATGTAAATACGTTTGAGTAGTAACTGTTAGTAAATTTTTTAACCGACGGAGCTAATATTTTCTTCGGTGGCTCCAAAATTGTCTTGACCAGCAAATTAGGTAAGGTATAATACTCTTAGCAATGCAGTTTGTCTTTTTCCAGCTACTCTCAACATATCTTACAAGGGATACCCGCGAACTCGGACAGGAGAAACCGGATGAAAGTTTCTACAGGAACTAATTGCAGGTCGATGAATCCAGTGGTGATAGTCGTTTCCATGCAAAATCACGCAGTCAAGCAGTAACGGCGCCAGCTCATGAATGATAGGCCAATGTGCTAGAGAAGAGCTGAGAAGAAATGGGGAAAATTGAAATGCTGAATGTAGTAAATATGATCAACGATTGAGTCTACAATATGTAGAAGCACATGTGAATGTCGTATGTGAATCACAGTGTTGCCAATGCAGTGAAAATAA
>JAGDQP010017671.1:0-21800 GCA_022664845.1 Lepisma saccharinum | reverse complement strand
TTATTTTCACTGCATTGGCAACACTGTGATTCACATACGACATTCACTTGTGCTTCTACATATTGTAGACTCAATCGTTGATCATATTTACTACATTCAGCATTTCAATTTTCCCCTTCTTCTCAGCTCTTCTCTAGCACATTGGCCTATCATACATGAGCTGGCGGTTACTGCTTGACTGCGTGATTTTGCATGGAAACGACTATCACCACTGGATTCATCGACCTGCAATTAGTTCCTGTAGAAACTTTCATCCGGTTTCTCCTGTCCGAGTTCGCGGGTGTCCCTTGTTAGTAGAATGCGTCATTTCCAGGACCGGATTTATGCGACTAGGCGCCCTAGGACCATGACTATCAGCGTCCCGATCATTCCCACATCACACCTCCCGTTCTTTTCCCCTTCCAACCTAGACATTATAAAGTCAGTTATGAACGGACGGTTTGCCCCGCTTCCCCAAACCTTAATGTTTTTTTTTATATCTCCTTTTCAATTGTGATTTCTCCTTGTAAAATGCGCCCCTAGGCCCGGGCCTAGTGGTAAATCCAGCCCTGGTTATCTCCGTAAGATTAACCTTAGCAAATGTTTTTTTATTGTATGATTGTATACTATTTAGAAAATATATCTGAGACTGATGTACAAAGTGTTTTGAGTACACATGATGCGTTTGTTATCGCATTTAATAATTGTTTTCTTTTCTCGTTAATAGATGGCACGAGGAACGTATTGGTATTTCATAGCTAAATTAGTAGAATTAATAGATACGGTAAGTTAATATAACCTTTGGTTACAGAAAACCAATAAGATTTTTTTACATTATATTATTTTAAAATCACAGTATCCTACATTGTACTTACTTAGGTTAAATTTAGCAATTAGTAGAAGTGGTAATAATACTGGAGTTAAAGTTTCCTAGTCCTGTGAAATAACACTGTACTTATACTTTCTTCATACTAACACAATACGTGGATCTAGATACGGGAGACGGATTGACTGGTCCAATGCAATTAAGCTGGGTCAACTTGATGTCGGTTTTCGATTAATCTTGTCTGGTGAATTGAGATTTACTTGCGTCTTATTGGTTGGCCTATGTCTGGGCGTGTGGCAGTAAAGAATGGATGAAGATCTAGCTAAGGAAGAGAGGATGAAGATTGGAATCTTATAAATAAAGTATTGTGCGGAACGTGATGTTCAGTTGTCTTTTTAATCAATTTCACCTTCCAGGTGATCATGGCTTGCGCTGGCTTCAATTTCGGGTCACTAGAAGTAGATCCGTCTCCCGTATCGAGATCAGTGAATATAATATAATCTCGAAGAAGTGTATTTTTACATTCAATCAGTAGAGTAGATTGTGGAATGATTATATTGAAATGTTAAGTTCGTAGCCAGGAAGGGGCTCTGGAGGCGTGCTCCCTGAAACTTTACTGGCCCCACATAAAAATGTAAATTTATGTATAAGTAGGAAGTGATATAATATTTCGTGAAATCGTGACCCGTTCTTTCCACTAAATTTTCCTGAGCCTACTCTACATTTTATGGCTGGTGACGCCGTTGAATGTTAGAAAAGAAAAACTATATTTACATTTTAATGCCAAACGTCTTCATACTTTGCCCAATTCCGCACTCCACGCCAATCCACACCAGCCAATGGTTCGGTCAAATGTCAGTAGATAGCAATAGTTGTACCCAGAATTATTAAAAGTCACAATACAGAGTGGGCCATAAATCACTTGACAATGCGTTTTGATATTAAATATTTATTTGTCAACTATGAAATTATTATACATGGATAGTTGTATATATAATATCATAACATGGAGTTAGGTTACCTACATCAGCAATCAGCTACTACTATAGTGAATGAAGAACCGAATAACTGCTAGTGTCAAATGACTTATGCCCCACCCTGTAGTTATCAATAATAAAGAACTAGTATTAATATTGTTTAAGTTTCAAGTAGAAAAAGAAAAGAATTAATGCCAATACAGTTTGTAGGGTTGATAACTCTTGTAATTTTAAAGATTTTCTTCGATAAAATTATGAAATTTCAGCTCAATTAGGCAATTCACTAAAATTCGATGCAGAAAAGTGACAGATCATTCAAGAATACTAAAGTATCATCAAAATCTTCTACAAATATCCCAAGTAGCACATCCACATCGGCCGATATGGGGATTATAGAATTTACGACGTTGATAGACATCGTTCCACGACATGGACCCCATACTGGATGGTAATCTTGGCCAATATCAGGCAACGATATCGATCAACATCTGACATTGACATCGATCACCGACGTTGATCGATATCGGCTATCGAGATGGCTCAATATCGATCATTGATAAAGTAAACATAACGTAATCCTGCTTTGTTACTACTTTTTAAAAGGAATCCTCCTTTTTTATATAGGACTACCAACATAGACAAACCAACAAGAAATATATTAGGGCATTAGAAATTGTAAAACAAACTTACTACTTATGTAAGGAATACTATTTTTCTGTAGCTAAAGTGACACCATTTCGCTGTGCTAATGGATTGTAAAATTTGTAATTCCGCTCCATTGTAATAAATTCACGGCTCTTCTGCTTTTAACATTTTCTGCATTTTTTTTTCTTTTTGGCGAAAAAGGTAAAACTCCAATGGCCATGATTACAATGGAACAGTTTCAATTGAAGGAAATGGTGCAATCAAACTTTAACTTATCCTCCTACCAAGCAGTACATCCCTGAACAACCACACAGCCTCAAGAGAATGCGCTACTTTCTACCGGACAAGCGTAACCAGCATAATATCGTAGGTATTATATAAACCTTGTTTGTTTGTCTATGTACTGATCAAAGTATCCTTGAGGAAAACAGAATCAACTTTAACACTTTATTTGTCCATGTCCTTCCCATGGAAGGACATGTCTATTTCTGCACTTTAACATGCTTAAACGGTGAACAACTTTTCTGTCACCAAACAAAGCTGGCCGCGTGTTGACAACAATATGCAGTTTCATATTTTACCACTAGATGGATATAGATAGCATTGCTTGAATAAAGATCGGTTGCCTACGTAGATCGACGTCGATCAATATAAACGGAATATAGATATGGATCGATATTGTTCTATGAGAAATGTTCTATTTTTTAATTTAATTTATTCATTATGAACGAAAAGTTTTGTAGAAAAATCGATTGATTCTTTGCACAATACTTTGTAACTTTTGGGAAAATAAGAGATACTGATAATCGGTGTCGATCCCACATCGTTCGACATGGGCTCAATCTCGGCCGCTCTCCTACCTGCATTAGCGATGTGGAGCGATATGGGTCCCTCCAGCGGCCAACGTGCATGTGCTACTTGGATTTTTTTTTTTTAAATTTGAAGTGGACCAATAAAATTAATGTCTTTCCTTCTCGTTTACAGGTGTTCTTTGTCCTAAGGAAAAAGGATAACCAAGTGACGTTTCTTCATTTGTACCACCATACTGTGATGCCCATGATTTCGTGGGGAGTAACCAAATATTTTCCAGGTAACCTTTCCGAACATTTTAAAAAAATGCTTCTAAAATTTGACCAAAGTTGCCATACATTTTGCCATAAATGATATCAGTGTCCTAAACATATTCATTTATTTCATAATCAGTGGCGGCTCGTGCCATGCGTGTTGCAATATCTCAGAAACGGTTCATTTGCGGTACCATACAATGACTAAGATTATTATGTTTCTTCTAGTGTGTAAATTTTGCACTTTCATTTTCTTACCATTACTTTTGAATCACTCTGTATTTAGAATTATTTCAAACTATTAGGACAAACTTGAAGAAATAGCAAGCTAAACCTCACATGTCCATTTTTTTTATGGTTTTGTTCGTTTTAAGACCTGAATGAAGAACTGCATCGCATAATACAAATTATTTTTTTGATAAAAAGTACTTAATAACATCGTAATATGTAATTCCTTGATAAAATTACTTTGCATAATTCATTACAGCTCTTCATTAAGGTCTTAAAAGGAACAAAACTTTCTTTTTTATATAAAAAACGGACATGTGAGGTTTTGCTCATTACCTCCTTAGTTCCTTACACGATGAAAAAATACTTTCTTTGTACAAATGTCTAAAAATAAGTAGTATCTGTTCTAGAAACTCCCAAAAGATAGTAGGAACGCCAGAAAGCACGTAATATCTCGACAAACAGTATACCTCGTAATATAATGACGTAAGACGTGTCAATTTAACAATTTGGAGCAAAGGTTGTAAGGTTTGTTCGGGTGGGTCTGCTCCGTGCTGCACTCTCTGCACTGGAAGTGTAAGATAGTACAGAACTGTGTAAGTGGATGTGACGTCACCGTGTCTATTCGTGCAATCGCGTGCAGTTCTCACCCGAACGGGCAGGTGGTTACTTCCTTCTGCTAGCGAATAACGCTATCTGTAACCCCCTTCTCTTACACATACACTGAAAACACAGCACGATTGTCAATTGTCTTCACCTACCTACACTCTCTCCCAAGCAGGAGCAGACAGTGTTTGCATTGGTTTACACTACTTGCACTCGTGCCGGCCATCCGAACTGTTGTGCAGCTTGCACTGGATTGCATTACCCACTCGAACGCAAAAGTGAACACTAGTTCGAGTAGTGAAGCCCGCTCGAACAGAGCTTATGACTAAGACAATCTAGCACGGCGGGAATTGCCCATGTTAAAACATCTTTTCTCAAGGAATTGACTGTAGGCAGTAGAAGAAAAGCTTAGAAATTCTCTCTAAATTCCATTCTTGAATGAATCAACAACTTTGCTCAAATTCAATCATTGGGTATACCTCTTACGTCATTTGACTAACGTCATTTTTCCCGATGCCTCGACGCGTGGGTACTTCTAGATCCGAAATTACGCATTTTTCAAGGTATGTTCACAGCTGGAACTTTCCTTGCTTTGAGGAAGTTTCTCCCGATAGGTTGGGGGAAAAACTATGATGCGTCTAGAATGGACTATTTAAAGTTAGTGTACCGTAACGATCCCTAGCCTTAGAGGACAGCACTATCTCCGTAAGTCTCTAATGTAGCTTTATCGTTGGACGAAATCGCAATGCTGCTCCCACAAATTAAAGTTTAGAGAGCTTAAAATTTCAGACATCCTTGGACAATCACTTTTATCCACGATTATTTTTTTAGCAGGGTTAGGGTATGAGCGCGCTCAACACGTCAACATGCTCAATTTTGTTTAGTTTTGAGTTGAGCGCGCTCACTTTTTAAAACGTGAGTTTGAGCGTGAGTTTAGCACAGAAATAAAGTGAGTTCTGAGCGTAAAAGGAACGCCCATTTTCACGCTCATTTACTGTTAAAAATATTCTGTGAAAAGTTTTAATTTTGAATTTAATTTTTTAAGACCTTTAGGTAACTTTGGCTCAAGTTCGATGGAAGATGATGGGATGATTGGTGGAATGAAGAAAGTGGGAGGAAATGGGAGAACACCGAGAAAACCCACGCACACGGTGTTTGTCCACCACAAAGCCCACATGGGACGAGGAAGGTTTGAACCGAACACTTCATGCGCCAGTGCTCTAACCGTTAAGACAGTGCATGGAATCGTTGAGGAATTACATGGACCCATATGTGCTCAACGTTGGTAAGTCAGGGCAGGTCACAGGCAGAGCTGAAACCAGGTGACTTTTGATGACACGGCCTGACCCATAAATAAGTGACCCGGTCCGAAACTTCAACCAGAATGGCCCGATTGACCCGTTCCGAAACTTGACCCGGTCTTGACCTTAATGACTCGGGACAGGATCTTGACCGAAATCACCAGACACAGTTAACTCGGCGACCCGATGATTGAATCTTGAACCAATTAACCCGCGGTGACCTGTCTTGTTCCTGTGGTCAGAATCAATCAATATTATAATATGCTAGATATGCATATATCTTGAGCTGTGAACTTACGTGCATCAACTTAATTGTCGAGAATTAAAATAATAATAATAATAATGACTTTATACTGTTTAATACTTCAAACAAAAAAGTCTTTCAGAATAACATTTCCGAGGGGGTATTTGCACACCTCCGGTGACATATTTGTTCTTTCTGGGGATGAAACTACTTCCATGTGTTATTACTATTCTGCTTCCGGTCACTGCAGGTAGAAAGTCTGTCCAAAACGCAACACTGAATAAGGAAAGAGTTCAATCTCTGCTTCGCCTTCCGAGTCTCTGGGTCCCAAGCATACACCCGGTGACCAGTTTCAGCTCTGGTCACAGGTACGAATTGTTCCAGTAGTGTTGCCTCGTTCGTACATCCACAATATCTTGTACCTCTTTCACTAGAAACACCAGCTACGTATTTAGGGTAGAAGGCGGTAGGTGAGATGCTTCATATTTGTTGTGGTAGTCGTTTAAAATGGACTTTTGCCCCCTTCCACTATTTATGCTGTGTTGTGTTCAAGGCTCTTTGGGTTCATCGCATTGGTCTAGGTAGGGAATTGAACATCTCCAGTTATTTTTGCAGAGGATTGATTTGCCATAGTTCTCCGTTACAGGAACCTCTCATTGGTAGTGTCATAATATAGGCCCTACTATTTTATTTAAATGTTTTAGTTTAGCGCTAACTTGTACTTTTGTAACCAATCACAGATGAGGGTGCCGCATGGCTCTTTTCCTTGTTGTGGTGAGCGAGGTGCTCCTGCAATTTTTGTCGTTTTAGTCAGTTGTTCAGTAAGATTTCGAATTTGAATTGATATTAAGGCCTTTAGGCAACTATGGCTCAGGCCGTATGGATACTGATGGGATGAATTGGTGGAATGAAGAAAGTAGGACGAAACGGGAGCACACCAAGAAAACCCACGCACACGGCGTTTGTCCACCACAAAACCCACATGGCATGAGCAGGGATCGATCCGACGACCCCTAGCAGCAGAAGTGAGCTCTCTACCAACTGAGCCACCGTGGCCCCTCAATAAGTTTTTGTCACTTGATTTTTCCTATTATTATGTTTATTATTATATACTATATATATTTTTTTATTTTATAACAAATTCCATAGTGGCAGATTCCAGTTTCTCGGATAATTTTGGACCTAAAAAGGCCCGTTGTCTGAGCGACCTCTTCGTTTCCTTTTTCTTATCAATTGTGTGCAATTAGTGTTGCCCACGAGACGAGACAGAGAAATGTCTAATGAAAACGAGACGAGACGGACATCTCGCCATATACAATATAATCTTTTTGAGACGAGACACATTCTGGACAAAACATTTCGAGACGAGATAGCCCCAATCTCGTCTCGTGGACAACACTAAGCGTAATACCGAATAGTTAGTAATACCTTCTTATTAGCTCGCTCTGTGACTAATTTTTCGTACAGGTACTCCTCATAATTAGCCCTTCTGTGTGCACCCTTATTGGCCAATCACCTTTGTTCCCGCGTGTACGTGGTAAGAGAAATAATTACGTTTCTCTTTGGAGTGCTCTTCATTGGCCCTTCTTTGTCCTGGTTGATGTTTGTTTCGTAATATTCTCCTTGACGTATAAGCAGTATTGAAGTTGGACAGGAACTCATCTGAACTGAGTTCCGGCATAATTAAAAATTAGGAAATATTGTAAAAGTAACTAAAAATGCCTTTTCATAAATTTATGTGTTTATAGTTGCACCGTTCCGCCTAAAATATTTTCCCAGCTTCAGTACTGTGTATAAGCAATGCGTGTACATCCAATTAACATACTGTGTGAGAGGTATGTCTTACCTTATCAGAGAACAGTTTTGTTTTTCCATGTTTGAGGGAATCCTTCCAATATTCTGCCACTAATTGTGGTTTACAGTGTTAGAGGAAGGTAATGCATTATTAATCTTACGTCCTAACCGTTGTCTCAGACTACCCAGGTGGTTGTAATGACTCTCTATTGTATTTGTAATGTGAGACCCGGAGCCCGGTTCTTCCGTCCACATCAGCGTGTTGGATCGTCTCGTTTTAATATATGGTATCAATAAAGTCTTCACCCAAGCGAAAAGCATTGAGTTTGGAAGAAGCCGAAGAAGAGGAAAAATTTCGAAAATTTAAAGCTTGAGTTTGAAGGGAGCTTTGTGCATAATGAAGGAAGTGACTTCTTTAATTTGCAGCAGGATAACATATCTGCAATTCATAATACAGAGCAGTGATTTGTAAAACCAAAGTCAGCAACGTTAATCGGTAAAAGTTGACGGAGTATTGAAAAAAAATGTACATCAACGATTTTGATAACAGCTCTTTAATCGAGGTTTGCAACTGGTGTATAAACAACCTGTATGTTTTAAAAATAAATGTATAGAGAGTTCCCCCCTTTTTTTTTGGACTTTTTGGCATCTCAGACTCAGGCCGAGTACACACGTTTCTAAATTAGGTACTGTTTTCTATGTTAGCAGAAGTGAGCGTGAAATGAGCGTAAGCTCAAATAAGATGAGCGTGAGCTTAGTTCAGTTTTTGAAGGTTGAGTTTGAGTTGAGCTGCGCTCACTTTAAAAGTGAGTTTACTCAACCCTGATTTTTAGTTACCGTCGGGACTATTTCTTTCCGTTTCTCAGAATCTACTGTTGGTTTCACAAAGAAGGTTAAATACGAGATATACCCATTAAATTACGTATTTCTTTTATAAGCAATTAAAACATTCAAGTATGAAATGTATTGAAATCGGATTAATAAATCTTGATGTTGACTTTTCTGAATTGTGATCATCAATGCTGTACTGTGTTGCAATCAGACAGAGAGCGTGGCAGTCGACCCACCCCCTCTCACACGCATACATAAGAGAGAGAGAAAAGTAACATATGTTTGTAAGTTCTTCTCCTTCTTCTAAATCAGCGGTTTTCAACTTCAGACTGCCCGAGGGCCACAATTAACTAGCACCTGAATCAAGCTGTTTAAAAGACTAAAATTAGAAAAACTGGTCAATTGTAAGCAAAAATTTACAAGTATCTGACCAGTTGTAAGATTTTTTTTACAACCTTTTTAAAACTTTTACACAAAATTTTAATTTACATGCTCCTTAAACTATTTTCTAGAATCTGATCAGAAAGACTCTTTTTTCTCTCTGTATATAAATGCCCTGCCTAAAAATATTCTAGGCAGCAAATATCACTTATATGCTGATACCGTTCAATGCTATATCTCGTCCGACCCATCGAGCATAGTTAGTTCACTGCAGTATTTAAAATCCGATATTAGAAACATGTGTTCACGGATACGTGAAAATGGATTAGAAGTTAACCCATTAAAATCAAAATTTATTTTAATCGGATCGTGGAAGATACTTTTCTCTATTAACACCGCAGACATTACTGCCCTTGATGTAAATGGCGTTGACCTTGATCAACAAGCTCTTAACCTGGGCAGAACATGTGAACAACCTTTGCAGAAAAGGTTATATAGTCTACCTTAAAAATGAGTTTTAAAGGAAGTATGTGCTTTCGAACTGTTCCACTGAGTAGTGTTCGATAAAGCAAAGAGAAGATCCTTTTTAGCACTCAGCTTCCACAATCTATATCCTCCAAAAACTGTCGTAGCTGACGATGAAAGAAGAGTTATATTTCCACTCCGCTTCTGTTTTTAATATTTAGTTCAGTTTTACCAGTTACACACGCAACGCCATTTCGTGGATAATGCAATAAGACGTTGGACAATTTACTCTGCTTACCTTAAGGAACTCCTTAAACCCAGATTTTTCTTCGATCTTAGCTTTTTCAACATCTATGAACACTTAATCATGAGAGCGGAAATTTTAGCTTTTTTTCGATTTCAATCTTTTAAGGTTGTTCTCAAGTACTTGGCGGGTCGAGAGTGCTCTTTCGCAGTTGCTCAGCCAGCCGAGAGGATAAAGCATTAGATCGCTGACCGGAAGGTAACAGGTCCAACTCCCACCGAGGTCAAGTTTTTTTTTTCGCTTTTTCATTCATAATAACATTAATTTCTTCCTACTACTTAACAAAACAAGGATCCCTTTGGCTTCTTTTTACATTTTCAACACTCTATTGCTCGTTTTCATATTCAAAAGATAAAAATTTCATATGAATACATTAAAAATTCAACTAAAAAAACACACATTCTGAGCGAAAAGAGCTAACAAACTCCAAATTGTATCCCCCCCATATCCCATATATATATAAATCACAGCCATATTCAATCCACTAGTGGATGAGGCCTCTCCCCGAAGGGAGGAGTTGGTCTACTGCTCCCACGCTGACCAGACGGGTTGGGAGAGGAGAGCCGAAGCTCTCACTGTGATCGCCACTGTCTTTTATTCACAGCAGCTCCCCAATTGTCCTCACGATGCTGGGTCAACACCGAAATATTTGAGCCCCCATCGGGAATCGAACCCGGGACCGCTCGCACTGAAATCGAGCGCGCTACCGACTAGGCTACGCAGGGGCTTCATAATCTAGTGGTTAGAGCGTTGGACTCATGTCCGCGTGGTCTCGGGTTCAATCTCTGGCGGGAATCGCACTTTTCGGCGTCCACCCCAGCGTCGTGAGGAAAACTGGGGAGTCATGTGAATAAAGACGTGACGACCACTCGGTCTAGAAAGCCCCTGATACGCCTGTTCGTGGTCAGGTAGCGCGCAGTGCTGACCACACAGCCGCCACTCAGGTGGACGCAATTCCATCAACCGCGGACAGATAGCGTTGGAGCAGGCTCAGGGCCTATCGGCCTGTCACGCCAGTGGTTATTGGTTATATAAATTTCTTCCTTTTGTGGTTCCCTGAAGAGAATAAAGTCAAGCGATTCTTCTTTGGCTGAAGAGTCATAACCTAGAAATGCTAACGTCCCCAAAATCATTGCTATTTCAGTTGCGAGGACAAAAAATATAATTTTAATTTACTTTCATATTGGAAGGAGGAAATTTTAGGGGGGAAATAAAACATCTTCATTGGAGGACACACTTCGTTCGATCAAATAAATTATATTTCAAACTGATCTCGCGGGTCGCCAGTTGGAAACCCCTGTTCTAAGTCATCATCATCAACAACAACAACATTATTATCATCAATACGCCTGTCTTTCATAGCGGCAGTAATTAGTTTCGAAATCCACCTCTCTAGAAGAGATGTTCTTAACATTGCTTCCATGCGATGGAACTGGAAGACATTGCAAACCACCCTGTTGGTTCGCCTTGCCAAACGACAGTCTCTGGACAAAAGTGTTTACATTCATCATTCTCTAAGAAATAATATTTATTATAATTATTGTTAGTGAATTGCAATTCCTCTGCTCGTTGTTATATAATTTTAGTATTTGTTGTGTGCTCGTTTCATCTGAAGTACCTGATTTCTTTTTAAAGGTGGCCACGGCACTTTTATCGGAGTGGTAAACTCCTTCGTACATATCGTAATGTACTTTTACTACATGTTAGCTGCTATGGGACCTAAGTATCAGCGATACTGCTGGTGGAAGAAGTATATAACAACATTACAAATGGTAAGAGTTTGTCTTCTTGTTTTTCAATAAAGATTATATTCTTTAGGTGATAATATTAGTCATGCTAAAAAAGCAGTTTCATATAAACTTATGTCCAATTTTGACAAATTTTCGCCGACATAAAATCTACTTTATATTGTAATCAACTAAAAGCACTACGAAATATCACAAATAATAAGATACATGTCGTGATAAGATATATACTCTGGCCTGAACCTTAGATGTCTAAAAGACATAAAATAAATTTAAAAAAATAAGATATACACAGAACACAATGCTGGCAGCAAGACATGAACACACACAATAAGGTAAAAACAGAGGTTCAAAACAGTTTAGATTCCGTAACAGCTATCTCCATCAGACCAAGCACCTCTCTATCAGACACATCAGTTCATCTGACCCAGCACCTCTCCATCACACAAGCACCTCCCCAGCAGACGCAGCGTATCTCCATCAGACAGAGCATCTCTCCATCAGACAGAGCATCTCTCCATCAGACAGAGCATCTCTCCATCAGACACAGCACTTCTCCATCAGACACAGCACTTCTTCATCAGACTCAGCACCTCTCCAGCAGACGCAGCACTTCTCCATCAGACACAGCACCTCTCCAACAGACTCAGCACCTCTCCATCAGACAAAGCACCTCTCTAACAGACTCAACACCTTTCCATCAGACACAGCACTTCTCCATCAGACACAACACCTCTCCATCAGAGAAAGAAAGCACCCGCGAACATACTAAGTAGTTATACCTGCTTGGGTGGACTTCACCAGACCATTCGATATAGCGCATCGAGCTGAGTATGCCACCAAGAACTCCCAATCCTGATATCCAAAGTAACATTTTTTTCTCTCGTTAACCTTTCAACCACAGAGGTTTCTTGTAGGTCCGAACATCTGGATATTCCGATACGCGTAATTGTACATATTTTATGGACATTTTGCATCATTTTGTACCAAATAGACTACGAACACCACCCGAAAGCCCCGTGCTTCATACATACTTCCCTTCCTGTTGAAATCTTATATTATTTATTTATAACATGGACATATGCGAAGAACAGCTAAGGAATCTCTTCATCCGTTTAAGTGTCTGCTATGTTCACCAGTCTTTGATTTGTGCAATTTCCAGAGAGGGCGAACGAATTTCTCAGACACGTAGAATAGCGTAATGAATACATGTTCGTCCCAGGCTAGGTGAATATGTCGGAGTACAAGGTCAGGAAAGATTTTTGCAGAGAGAAGGGAAACTTCAAACAATCTCCATCTTGCCCCAAATCGAACGCTATTATTTTCTACATTCATTCATCTTTATAAGCGACCTCTTTGGGGTACCGATTTCGTTTCTTTTCTATCTGAATTGTAACAATAGGCTTTTATCCGATACTGGTCAGGTCTGAACAGTTTTAGGATCCGTTTGAGGGGAGAAATCGAAATATTTAAACCAGAATTATGTACGTCAAGCGGAAGCGTCACTTTTCCTAATCCTAAATAGGCAACCCGAATATACTCGTGTTTCATCTCGAATTTACTCGTGAGGAAGCTTCGTGATGAAACCCGAACTTACTCGTGAAAAAGCAAGAATTTAGTGGTAAACTGCAATCCAATTGTTTATTATTCTTAAGTATTTGTTTCCGCTTGCGTTTTTTTTAAAAGTATTTTAATTTATCGCTTTGTTTTTGTTCTTTTCAGGCCCAGTTCTGCATAGTATTTGTTCATTCCATGCAACTTTTATTCGTTGAGTGCAACTACCCAAAGTTCTCTGTGTTTTTTGTACTTCCAAATGCCATTTTCTTTTTTGTGCTTTTCAACGATTTTTACAAGAGTGCGTACTGCAAAAATGGAAGTTTAGAAAAGGTAAAGTAATCCATAATTGGTTCATTATTTGTTGAATATCAAGCGTCCTTTTTTTCTGCAAAGTGTTTACTCATGTTTCTATTCAGAGCCGTATCAGCAGGGAGAAAAGGAGGGGATGCAATGTTCCCTATCATTTGAAATGAATGGCTTTGTTCACCGGTGGTAACCACATGCCCTTTTTAGAAAATTATCTCCTATTTGTATTAACTTGTTTATTTGGAAATAGCATGTATTATTCTTTTTCATGAGATAGAAGGAATACTAATGATCATGAGCTAGTTATACTTCGCAATCATGAAAAAGATATTAATAAAAGTGTCCGGGAGCTTTCTTGTAGATACCCAACAAGCTTTGGTAATTTGCAAGCTGTATTGTTCTCTCAGCGACATTATATGATTTTGCAGTGAAATACATTTACAGATGTTGTGAATATGACAAAATAGGAACTTTCTGAAGAAGAAAGAAAGAAAATTAATTAGAAATTTGCTGTAAATTAATTTTCTTACAATCATAAAGATCTTGGCAATGTACATGCTTCTTTCGTTTTCGGTGCCTCACAGTGAAAATAAACTACATTAGTACAAACCACGCCGAACATTTCTTCCTTCCTATGAGCCTATCAATATTCTGTACGCGACATCCTGTAAATTTACAAATATGCTTCTGATTAAAGTCACATTAGCCTTGGCCGTTTTAAGGCCAAATTAGCCTAACGATAAAATGTTGTCAATTTACTAATGCATAGTCAAGTTAGCCTAGAATAAGGTTCAGTCAATGTACAATTATTTTCCATTTTAAGGTCAAATTAGCCTGATCAAATTTTGCCAATTTACTAACGCATAGTCAAATTTAGTTAAAAAGGTCAAGTTAGCCTAGAATAGGTTCAGCCAATGTACAATTATTTTCCATTTTAAGGTCAAATTAGCCTGATAGAATTTTGTCAATTTACTAATACATTTATATGGGTAAAATCAAATTATCATAGGAAAAAGTTCTGCCAATTTACAATTATTTTACGTTTAAATCTGAAGATAGAAATGTATTCGTTTACTAATACATTCCTTTGGTTAAGACTCAATGAGCCTTTGTAGGTAGTCTGGCATTTCACAACTACGTTTCGTTTTGCTTAAATAGAATCATTTATTTTTTTAAATAAATACTTTGTGAGATATAATACGTCATATAATATTCAGTATGTCATAAACGATATTTGTATGTTATGAAATCAGACCAATGTTCTCTTTTTTATTTATATTTCAGAAAGGAGAATAGCGATCCGTTACCAGCGCGTATTTATAAAGAAGAAAAACATATAAACACTAATTAAAGTGCTGTGAAATAAGTGTACTTTATTCTAACGGAAGCTCTCATTCAAGTAATCAAAAACAGGAAAATCATTTGAAGGTTCCCACGATGAACTATTATCTCGTTGCAAACGAACAACTTTGTGAATGGAGGAAATTGTTTTGCTCGTGCATTTAAATCTGAAGACGATAATTAATGGTACCGCGTTGTGTACAAATTAGATAGAACTTTTGATAACAAAGTGGTTTTAATAACAACAGTCTTAAAGAAATCTTTCCGAAATAGATCACATCAAAGGTATGAAGACTGTTGGAAGTTCATTAAGAAGGTTATATTTCTGTCTACTTAATTATTGAAATATAAACATTTTCCTTTTTCGATAAAAGATGGCAGCACTATCTCCATATATGTCTAATGTATTTTTATCGTTGCACGAAATTTCAGTGCTGTTTCTACAAATTCACCCCTAGAGAGTTCTAACTTTCATGGAAGAAAGTTCATAACCAATTCAAGAGTTCGATCTTTGCCGATTCTTTTATTTTTGTTTTTCCTCATTGTTGAAATCGCTTGATCGTTGTGAATATCAAAACCTATAACAATGAAGGCCTTTCAACAATGAACAAAACAGAAAATTAAAAATCGGCATTGATGGAACTCTTGAATTGGTTATAAACTTTGTTCCATGAAAGTTAGAACTCTCTAGGGGTGAATTTGTAGAAACAGCACTGAAATTTCGTGCAACGATAAAAATATATTAGACATATACGGAGGTAGTGCTGCCATCTTTTGTTGAAGATCTTTGCGTTACGTTAACCTTAATCATAGTAATGCATATCAACAGATATTTATCGTTGAGCCTCCACGTTTACTAGTTCTGTTGTATTCTATGATCGCTTGGTACGGTCCTGTGTGCAACTTATATAACACCTTGTTACAAGCAGAATACATTAAAGTTGTAATAGAAACGAAAACACTCCTTGAAATAATTGTCCTCTTCTTTTCCCATCTAACTAGACTATCTTGGTTATCCTGGTATATTGTTACCTAGAATGTGCACGTCCAGTGATTTATATAATGCATGCTTATTTTTTTTATATAATGCAAAGCCATGGCTATAGTATGGCCTCCAAAATCCTTAAGGCTTCCAAAACATTTATTATTATTTGAGAACTACTGACGCCATCATCGTGAAAACTCCAAAGTACATGAATTATGGTCTAGTGTTTTGATAGACGGAATAGACAAACTTCTTGATGGGTCGTTATAATCTTGAGATTTATTTGTAAATGACATAAGGTGCGAAGGAAATCAGCTTAGTTATTATATACTGATCTTTGCCGCTTCACACTCACTCTCTCCTTCTATAGTTCATTTGCGGTAAGTTTGCATTTAAATTAGTGCAAGGTTAATGGTATATCTGAGACATGAGCATACTTACTGGATATTTCATATCAATTTATGGCCTTCCGTATGTTAGTGTTGTAAGAGAACTGAACTCGAACCCACTGTGGTTCACAAAACTAAAAAATGAAAAAGAAATAGCCTTGTACTAAATTATGGTGCAAAATTAGGGCGAATGACGTATAGAGTAGGTTATTTTTAGAACCATTGAACGAGCAGCTGGCAACATTGGTAACTTAGTTGTAGCTTACGACATTCATTGATCGTTTTCGAGAGTTTCTCCGTAAACCAATAGGTAGGTATGAAGCAGCTTTTATGTGCATAGGAATATACAATAATCCGAACTAACAATCACAAACGATATAGTATGAGAAATCTATTATGAGTTTAGAATGATGAATTGAAATCCAATAAATTAATTATTGAAGGAAAGCAAACAGTTTAGAAAAAAATCGCGACCCATAAATGACTCCTCTGTTTGCGAATTTAAACATTCCTAGCTTTCGGGTTCGCGACTTTGCTTCCATTCTTATAGAAACGAACGAGGTGTAAGAACAAGATCTAAGAACAAATAAAAATTAAAAAAAAAGTAAAGCTGTCCCCTGTGGCGCCATGAACGGCGCATGGGGGATGTGGAGGTAGCGCTCCACATTTTCTTGACCTACGGTACGAAGTGAGGTGGGGTGGTCAGTCCCACGCTCGACCACCTTTACCTTCCCAAGGTGCCCAGGAGTACCAAGGACACTGTGGTACTCAATTTGAGTAAATTAAAAAAAATAGAGGCAATTAAAATTTAATTTAGCAGTTTATTTGCCAGCAATGTTTATGTTGTTCTTCCTGCTATGAAGTGGAACATGCTGCTAGAAGTGTGGAATCAGTGTTGCCAATTTGTGAAGAAAAGACGAGACTACCGTTGCTTTGGCTGTATTTTGTTATTCTTTTTAGGTTAAAAGTCCTTAGGTTAAAAATGAAATCCATTCCGTATTGAGAAAACCTGTAAATTCCTTTGTTTTGTAAAAATAAAGTAACTTTTAAACCTTGTTCTTTCTGCTTTCTTTGTAGCCTAATATATAATAAATGACTCAACAGACATATGGCCTATTTCTATGAGAGATCGGAATTGAAGAGTCCCAAGCAAGACAGCTGTTTTATGAGTGTGCCGTTGCTTTAAGATGCTAAAGTAACGGGATCAAACGATTGTTTTGGGTCAGATTAGTATATTTATTTAAAACAAATAACTGTAGGAAGCTGTCGCTGAAGGAATTTTACATACGTCATTTGGGTTGTGACATTTACCCGTCATTTCGACGTCTCTCGCATAAATTTTCGACCCTAAATGACATTATTTTCACGTGTGTGAGCTGCTTGGGGTACAGGGGAAAAAGGTAGGATGTCCAAGAAAAGTGATTTCTCGTAAAACGCATTTTAAAGTATAACTCTTCCATTTACTCCCATTCCATGTACGAGGGATGGTTCGTAAATAAGTTTCACTACTGATTTATTTATTTAACTTTCTTTATTAGCACCCTTTAGGAACAAATATCAAAATTTCACTTAAGAATAACTTAAAACATGTGTCTATCCCCTAGAAAACCGTTGACAAATCTTTCACTAGATTTAAGAGATCTTACATGAACATAGATGAGTCTTCAGACGTTAAGCAAATAATACATGAATACTCAGATTTGAATATAGGTGTAACTAAACATAGCCTGTCCACATGTCTAACATATTAGCGATTGAATAAACGGTAATAGCAATTATGACATCTAGTAGAAACTATAGCCATATTTCTGTTAAGTTAGGTGTTAGATGTTAGACCACAAATAAATTTTAACACAGGTTTGCTTAATAAACAATAGATTTCAGTTTTCAAAGACTTTTTTTTTAATCTAAAAAGAAGTACAAAATGCAGTCAAAGTAACGACAACCTTTATTCTTCCCAAGCTGGCAACACTGGTTTCACACTTGTAGCATCATGTTCTACTTCCTAGCAGGAAGAACAACATGGACATTGCTGGAAAATAAGTCGATAAGTTACATTTTAATTATCTCCATTCTCTAATTTTATTTTTTATTTATTCTTACTCCTTGTTATACCTTGAGAATGGAAGCAAAGCGACTCCGAAAGCTAGGATACTTTTTAGTCTATTCAAGAGAGTCCATAATTCGCAAGGTAAAGACTCTGATTATATCACGACCCGTTCACGTGAAGTAGTTTCACAATATGAACAGTGGTTTCAATTCTGTAATGCCTAATTTGCAATTTGGAAGTGTTCTAGCATATTCAGTTGAGATCTTAATTGTGTTACATCACAAACATGAAACTGTCCTTTAACGTTTCGCCTTAAAATTTGATTTTTCTGATGCTTTTCTTTATTATTTACCTCGATCATAATTGACTGTACAGCAATTGATATGCTGCATCAAATTGTTTTTACAATACCTAAACTAAATCCTAAAGATAATCAAACTTAAAGGAAATTAGTTTAAGCCAATATAATCTAACGAATCAGAAGGAAAACACCGTATAGAAAGGCAACATGAAATTAAACAGCAAAACTGGAGGCCAAGAAATGGATATATATCCTAATCCGGAATAGAGCCAAGTTAAATTGACTGTATAATATGAGGAGCCCAAAATTAGTTTAGTTCCTGGAATAAACTACAACTGAATCGTTTATTGACGAAAGGCCTTTTGTCACAGAGGTTTCAATTTATTGTATACACCCACACACAGTTTGTTAATGAAGGATGTCATGTTCCGTCACTTCTTACAGAGATATAGAGGATTGCAACATTAGGATGATCCATAAAGAAAATAAAAAACAACTCTGAAGGAGACAAAACGTAGTGCCAAAACTTCGTGTCAAGAGGTTTTGTTTGTAAATTAGGTCCTTCACAATCACACTAGGATTACAGCTTCATGTTTCATAAACTTTGGGTGGGTGTGTGTGTGTTTCCTGGGCTTATTCCGAATGTCATATTAAATATAGCTGCAAGAAACTGTTCGTACAACCTATTCAACGTAATACATATTTATAAACTTAAAACCTGTTTGTTCCCTTTTCCAGTTACCAGAGTTCCTTATTTTTTCTTTTAACACATCTAAAATTTAATATTGTTATACAATATTATGTTTATTTTTGAAGGGCCTCATGTCGGTACGTTTTGTAGGCACAGGAATTACACGGGAAGAAATTTTGAAAACAAGGAATCCTACTTCGTTAAGTTACAAGATTTATTTTTAAAAGATATTTATTTATAAATTTTTGTTGCAGAAAATCAGTTTTTCTCCATTTCCCGAAAAGTAAATTTGTATGACAAAAGAGGCCTTTCTTGAATAAGCGATTCAACTACGGAAAGGGAATGGAGAACAAAAAAAAATAGAACTTAACCTACTTTAAATAGTTCTCTGTTAGCATTGGAGTTAATATTTGCTCTGTATATTTTTTCCCAATGTTATTTCTGAATAACATTATTATCTATGTAATACTTTCTCAGAAAGATATTACGTTTCCATTTAGTTAATAAATCAGTTATGAATTCTTGTTAGTTTAACCATATACCTGATAATAGATAGACTTAGTACCATTCCCCATTTCTGCTGCGCTAAATCTAATGGATTTTTTGTTCAGAGCACGTGATTTTGAATTCATCCGCTAGGTAGCTCTGCCATAGACGTCATGATGACAGAAATGGGGAAGCGTGCTAAGTCTATCTATTATGACGTCTATGGTTTAACTTACAAGTTAGTTTAGCAAAAGCTATTTTCAATCACAATATGTTTCGATATGAAGTTAATGGTTTCTCTTTTCGGGAAAGGACATTTGAAGAAGTTCCTTCTTTTTAAAAGCTTCCTTTATTTTCAACTATTTTACAGTATATTTTAACGGTAGCTTAAGCTCGATAATTATTTTATATTTGTGTGTCAATAGTCCTTTCAAATAATTTTGATATCGTAAACTGTGAAAAGAGTTTTCCAGATTGAATTCTAAACAACAGATCTGTACCTGAGACCCAGAATAACGTAAGTCCAATTCTTGGCCAAAAGGTGATTAATGCAGTTGTGTACAGAATTCGGCCTGACATAATATGGTCGCATGATTCTTGTTGTAAACATGTTATAAATAACGTAACTATATTATGTGGTTTGTCCATTTCGTTTTTATGTGAAAGCAAGGTTTCTTTTTCTTGTTTTCTTGACTTACGCCGTTCTGTCTCTTAGATACAGATATGTTCCCATTTTGTTTTCCCTCCTTCGTTATATTAAATAAATTTCTTTGATACAGTGTCATAATCCGTGTTCAGCTGTGGTTTTCGTTTACTTTTGTCAAATAACTAGTTCTAGAGCACAGCGCTGTCAAAGTAACAATGATGGCAAATTAAAGTAATATCAATTGAAAATCAATTCTCTGACTTTAAAAATAAAGAAGAGGAAGATGTTGTTCTTATTATTTCCTCATGGGGATGTTTACCTTTAGTAAGTGATTTATTTCGTTACGGCTTTGTTTCGCCATTGTATTAACATTTATTTGTGTGTGTGTGTGTGTGTGTAAAGTTACTCAATGTTCTGTATAAATGTTTGTAAAATTATATGAAGATGATGTAATAATGAATTACGTTTAAATGATTTGAAGATAATACGATATTCCAGAATAAATTTTATTATTTTTGTTTAATATTTTAATTGTTTGATTATCTTCAATATTTTGGGGGCGTAATAATACCTAACCTTGCTATTTATCTTTTATGAAGATCAATTATGCTAAGTACACGTGTAAGTATAATCGTTAAACACATACGTAAGGTTAGTGTGACTGTGTTTAGCTAACTTGTGCTACCTAATTAGCTTTGGTCAGGTTAGGCACGTTACCGTTGTTCCAACATCTATGCAGATCAGATAAAATAAACTACTATTGTACCTAAATCTTAAAAATAAAACTGGTAACTTGAAGGTTTAAATCTGATGTACTTCTGATGAATCTTGGGCCCCCTTTTTTTATCCATTCCTCTGGCTGCTTCATTGTTCCTGATTTGTGACTCTACGTTGGTATTGTAGGAGAAATCAGTGATATCAGGATTGACTTCAGGTAGCGCACCTTATGTTGTAGAACCTAATCTAATTTGAGCGTCCTATTACGTGTCGAATATTAGGTTATTCAACTTTTAAGAAGTTGTTGTTCCACGGCCAAGGGCGCCCATGTTGTGATTTTCAGAGGGGGGCAAGAACGAAGCAACAGTGCTATGATTTCCTAAAAGTTATGAACAGGTTAATACTCGTTCCAGTCTCCCCCATTTTTAACATTTTTCAAAATATTTCAAAAACTAAGAGTACTATCAAAAATGTAAGTTCTTAGCGCACTAGAACTTATAAATTACTATGAAATGCAAAGGACAGCGATCTCGAAATCTTGTCGATTGATGAGGGCTGAGACTTCAATTAAATAATGACGTCATAATCTTTGAAAAGGTATCACTCGTATGTGGATACGATCTAGAGATCGCTGTCCATTGCATTCAATAGTAATTCGTAAGTTCTAGTGCGCTATGAATTTCCATTTTTGATAATACTCTTAGTTTTTGAAATATTTTGAAAAATGTTAAAAATGGGAGGGTTGGAGCACGCAAAATCTTAAAAAAAACCAAACAATGAAGTACATTAAACGTACCTTAAAGTATACTGGAAGATGATTGCTAATACTTCAGAGAGTATAATAATGTTAATGACTTTAATAATGAACTTTGACGTTATTTACAAAATATTTTGTGTCCCCAGCAAAAGAAATTCTGTCCCAAAGTATCCATGCTGGTTCA
>JAGDQP010017670.1:3996-38026 GCA_022664845.1 Lepisma saccharinum | reverse complement strand
ACAGCTCTTGATTAATAATCTACAAATCAATAAATAGTTTCTCGATAGCTCTCATATAAGGCGAGCTTTGAAATTTTGAAAATAAAAAAAAAATCGAGATCTACCTCAGCCTGTAGGCCTACCAAAAGGGATTTTTGAAAGTTTGGAGTTGATATCATTTGTGCTTACGAGTACAGCAATGTGTAATTTTCCTGCTGAATATTTAGCACTATATAAAGCTTTTGTATACGTCATCCTGTACAACTCAGTCTCCGGCGAGACGATTTTGAAACAGTATGTCCGCGAGCGGATCTAATATTTTGCTGTAAACAGTTAGCCTAGTATGTTGCATCGAACTCTACGAAGCGTGTCCACTTCCAGTCTACACCAATATAGACCAAATTTTCAGTTCTAACTCAGTTTCATACGCTTCTTACCGCTACGTGGCCCGTTTTTTATTTAAGTCTTAATTCCAGAGTTATTCATATAATAGTATACCGTACTCTGCATATAATAGAAAATACTGCAAATAATGCCACAGCGATATCAAGCGTAAAATACTGCGTTAGAACCGAAAAATTGGTCCATATTGGTTTAGACTCGTAGTGGACAAACGAAATTGTCCTCTTCGCTCTCTGGCTGCATGTATTCATGAAATTTTCAATTGTCGCAGTCAGTCCAGTATTGCTTTTAGAGGTCATTGGTATGTTGTCTATGTTATGTGGGAATTTGTTTCTGATTGGTTCAATATTAACTGCACTAGATCCAATTATGTTTATTACCTGTGTAAAATATTATGTAAAAATCTTTATAGGTACTTGTATGCCTTGTGAAACGGAACTTTGTCTTATGTATTCACCTTGAAAGGTTCGCACCCTTGATTACCGGGAACGTTCCTTCCCACACAGCACACAATGTCGAATTAACGTTTTATACACGTTGAATTTTGAAAATGTTGTTATTTGGTGACGTCGAATTATACGTTTTATCAACGTACTTTAATAAACATTTAAATAATGACCAGTATTAAACGTTGAATTTAAATTGTGTTCTTAAACCTTCTAAAATGGTGGAAAGCACAACGTTTATTACACGTTTACTTAACGTTAAATGCTTGTGAGTTTTCATAATCTACAGGAACACAATTTTCAGTGATAGTTTTATGCTTGAACTTCACTATGCATTATATAATATCATTTTTTCTTGATGGAAATGCACTTCTATTTAACATTCATATAATGCCTACGCTAACCGTTTGTTCTCTCAAGTCTTAACGGAAGGCGCTTCTTCTTTGTTTGTTTCCTCCAACGGTGTGGAGGAGCCGGAAGGCGGTTTAGTTTGAGGAAGGATGAAATAAAATATACTAGAAAAGGGGAATGACATCATGTGAATATAATATTGTTTTGCTATGTTTTATTAGTTATATGTGTTTAAGTTTTCGCCAATCCGAGGAAATCAGTAGTAAACAGGATCAAGTGATTAAGGAGATGTACTTTCAATACGCTATATTTCAGTAGCAAAACGCACTTATACACGATGTATAACGTGCAAGATGTTGCATGCATTATAATATCTGTCACATGAAGAAGATACCTGGAAATCAGTCGCGAAGAGTGTAGAGAACTGGTTCATTCTATTGTGTTAGATTATAGATAGTACAGAAGCAGCTTATTGGTTATGTAAATAATGCTATTAAATTGCTCTTGTACACGAGAAAAAAACTTGCTTTTGTACACGTTCGTGAAAGTGTGAAAAGTATAATCGAAGAGTAGTAGCGAGATCAACTAAGCAACCATAACTCTGTTGGTAATTATTTCACATTTGGAAGGTTCTCCTGGGTTCACTCCGAGCTGCCTGCCCTCCTATTACCTGGACGGTATCTTCAAAGTAGATCCTAGCCGGCTTCGATCCCACGTCCTTTTGCCTATGCTATCCTGTCTGTGACAAATATGCCTAAAAGCCATAAAGAAAATTTAAATTTAAAAAGGAGGGCGGACAAAAAGAAAAAGTCAAATAGCAACTCATTTACGTTGCCAGGTATTGTTTTTCTACAGTGTGGTTATGTATAAATTCATATTAGGGTGACGGTACAAGTTTCCGTCCACTAGAGTTTTGAAAGTAAATAAATAAGAGTTCTGATGAGTGAATCGTGCAACTTATGTTTCTACTAAATCGTTTCGATGTTCAGAACAAAGCTGCATTCTCATTGACTGTTTCAAATTGTGAGAGGTTCAGTTATTCAGTGTTGAACACATACATTCAATATCCATTGTCTACATCGTTAGCAGGTAGAGGAAGCGCAGTTATGTATCGATGAAGCTTTTAAAACTAACATACAGGTGTTAGCCATAGGTAGATGCACACACGTTGAAACTGGAAACTGGTAATCACAGTAGAAAAAAAAATGTTTATTGAGTATTATGGCAGGCAGTTATTGCGTGGCGGGATTTCTGGTGCAAAAGTTTGGCGTGGAGACAGTACCTGGCCATTATGCCTGTTAACTGGAATTAATGTTAATAATGTATCGCACCGGTCTCCGGCCACCGGAAAAACTATCGCAGAATGGGGTGATGGTGACCGATATTCAGTTTGTAACCATTCTCTCAACTTCAATTATTTATTTATGTGATGATGGTGATGTGAGTTGTGCCCTAAGGAAGGTTCCTGGGCACGTGAACAGATGGTGGTTTGTCCTTGCTTTCCATCGGATATGTAATAAGGACAGGACCAACAGTTTACCGTGAGCTCTGAACTTCGTGTGTCTCCACCGGGAATCGAACCCCGGACCCATTGATTATAAGGCAGGGAGTCTTACCACTCAACCTCCCAAAAGGGTCTGGATTAGAGAATGGGTTCCCATTTTAAAAAAATGATTTTTTGCTACTGTCTAGGATTTTCTACCTTTTGGTTCGGATGAAGGAAACTGTTTTGTGTGTGAACCTTGTGCGGATTTGAATTTGAAGTTTTATGGCCTTCAGGCATCTTGGGCTCAGGCGCAGATAGGGTGGGGGAGAGAATGTTGGAAACTACTCGGCCAGGACCTATTCTGTAGGTACCATACCGGCATTTGTCTGGCGTGACTGACGAAAAACCCTTGAAAAACCCCTAGGTAAAATTGTTTCAACTTCTCCCTCCGGGAATCAAACCCGGATTGATGGATTGTTACGTCATGGGTCACGTTTAGAGAGAAGTAAAATTTAACTTTCAGGACAAATTTCGTACCTTTCCCCCCAAATCCCTACTTATAACGAATATTTAAATCTGTGCAGATGAGCAGAATAATGTAAGTTTCCCAGACCGAAGCCTAGTACTTCAATGTTCAGTACGATATGCTTTAATTGAAATTACATTTTAAGATTGATTCCAGGCTAAAATGCTGTAATCAAAGGATTTTTCCTGGAATCAACAATAAAAAGTACTAGGCTTCGGTCTGGGAAACATATTATTCTGTTCATCTTCACAGATTCAAATATTCGTTGTAAGTAGGGATTTTGGGGAAAGGTACGAAAATTGTCCTGAAGGTTGAAGTTTGCTTCTCTCTAAACGTTGTATAAACGTTTTGTAACGTTGAATCAACGTCAATGCCAAAATAAAGTTGCAGAAAAGGTTTAATTCAGTCATAAAAACGTTTATTAAACGTCATATTCAACGTTGAATCAACATTTCTTAGAATACTAATTCGATAGTTGTATGAACGTGGAATCAACGTAAATTCAACCAAAATTCAACGTTTATTAAACATTTAAGAAAAAGTTGAATAAACATTTATTTAACGTGATTGTGCTGTGTGGGTTAATAAAGAAATATTTGGTGACAACTTAACCTTTTTTGGCCTAGTCCACTGCTTGGAAGGGATCTATTTCTGGCACAGTATAACGGGAAATTACAGGAATTTGTTTTGTTCGGCTAGGCGTTTGGAAACTTTTGGCCTGCCCCGGTCAGGCCAGTCCAGGGGTCGAAATCCACCCCTGCGCGCTTTAGCTCTATAGAAACTAAGCCCTAATAGACGTTGAAAATTACTTACAAATATTAGCATACAGCGTGGTGAGTCAAAAGTCAGCACCCCTCCTTTCTTTACACATGATGCTAGTACAAGTAAGGAAACAGCCTCGGAGGAACTCTTTGCCCGGAGGACGAAATTCGGCTGGCAACGGCAGCGGTCAGTCCTACAGGAAATCAGAGGGTCAAAATGCCCTGGTCTGGACTGTAGACTGCCCGAACACCGACAGGGCATTTCGAACGAACCTATACGTGGCGACTCTTAACTGTCAGTCACTTGCAGGAGAGGACAAATTAGAAGAATTGCAGAATGAACTAACAAGGATTAAGTGGGACGTCATAGGACTATCAGAAGTGTGGAGGATGAATGAAGAACAGTTGGTACTACCGTCAGGGCACACGTTCTACTTTAAAGGAACAGAAAATGGAAAACCGACAGACGTTGGCTCTATAATTAATAAGGACCTGATGACACGGATCACAGAAATTGAAGGGATTTCAGATAGAATCGCACGGATAGTAATAGAGATAAACAACAGATACAGTATGGAAATTATACAAGTGTATGTTCCAACAATCTCACACCAGGATGAGGAAGTCTAAGACCTATACGAGGAGATACAGAAGATTTTGGATAGCAGTAAATCGCATTACATAATTATATTGGGAGACTTCAATGCGAAAGTAGGAACCAAGCAGAGCAATGAAACGAAAGTTGGAAACTTTGGATTTGGCAAAAGAAACAAGAGAGGAGAGAAGTTAGTGGAATTCTCAGAAGCCAACAGACTGTTCATTTCCAATACATTTTTCAGGAAACCGCCCCAGAGGAAGTGGACATGGAAAGGCCCAAACGAAATAGACTACATTCTATTGAATAACAGGGAAATTCTGCAAGACGTGTCTGTTCTGAACAGTTTCAAAGTCTCGAGTGATCATAGGCTGGTGAGATGTAAGCTGAAACTAAATACTAGACTTGAGAGAAAGAAGCTAATCAGAGGAAAACCGTCAGTTTTAGATCTGGAAAATCTAGGAAAACACAGACAGAAATTCGAGATAGAACTAAGCAACATATTCAGTGCCTTGGAAGAGTTAGATTATGAAGAAGACATCGAAAGCAGAAATAAAATACTGACTGAGATAATAAGACAGACAGCCAAGGAAATAGCAGGCACCAGAAAGAAAGAAAAAAAGAGCAAAATCTCAGAAGAAACCAAACTCTTGATGAAGAAAAGAAGGGATATGAAAGAAGAGGAAAATCACATAAAGAGGATTGAGTACATAGAACTAAATAAAACCGTAAGGAAGGAAATAAGAGAGGATGTACGAAGATATAACGAAAATCTTGTTAGAAATACAATCGAGGAAAACAAGAGCCTGAAGAAAGCCAAACAACAGCTCCTGATAGGGAAAAAGCAAATAATTGCACTCAAGAGACCAGACGGGATCGTAACACGAAATAAGGAAGAAATTAAAAGAAATGTTTGAAAATTTCTACAGAGAATTGTACTACTCAGAGGAAGAACTAGGAAATGAAGACTCAGAAGAAAATGATGTAGAAGTCCTAGACGTAATGAAAGAAGTGGATAAAGTACTTCGAGGGATGAAAAACGGAAAGTCGTCAGGAGAAGATGGACTCTTTAATTTCTATGAAGTCAAGACTTATAAAAACCTTTTGAGATGCCATACTCATAAACTGAAGTTAATATAATCGTGTAAAAAGAAAGGAAACGATAATTTCCCCTTTCCTCAATTCTACGATGCAAACCGTAATATTTATACACTTCCCGAGAATTATTTTCGAGATACCGGGAAGCAGATCTCGATTCTGGTAGAGTCCCTGATTTTCTGGGATGAATAGCAACTCTATTCAAACCTGTTGTATTCAAAAATGCACATATTTCAAAATTGTTCAATGGGTGGACAAGCGATTTTCCTAACCAAATAGGAGACCACCCCGAAGTCCCGTTCTATCCGTTTGTCTGTCGAAAACTTTCAGTTCAGGAACTGCTAGGCCCTGGTAGGTGGTTGAGGTGTCGTTGGGAACGTCTTGTAAAGGTGAGTTCAAGCCCATATTATTCATCCAAATTGTAGGGTCGGGTTCCGAGTTCTGGAGGACAAAATTTACTTCAGGTTATTAGGACTATGTCATTGAAAAGGACTTGTACAAAGCTGTATTATTCATCCAGATAACAGGGGCGGAACCCGAAATACAAGGGAAAATTTTCTTCTCGGGAACTGTTAGGCTCAGGAAGATGGTTGAGGTGTTGCAAAAGTCTCGGAGCTATTTTTCCAACGGAACATTAATAATGCAAATAGGATGTTAGCTGCTCAATCTGTAGCTGATATGCACAGTTCCCAGACTGGAATTCGCCTCACTTGTTTTTATAAGTGCTTTTGATAATGCGCTCAAATGAAGTTGGAAGCAAACAAAATACTAAATTCTAATACTGAAGCTAGAAATTTCTTAGACTTGATCGAAGTAATTAAATATATTTACTTATATATTTCGTGCTGCTGGAGGTAGTCTTTTTTTTTTCTTTAATGTCAAGAGCTGTTGCAACAACGTCCCAGAAATTATTGATAAAATGCAGCAGAAGATTCAAAAGCACTGTCACCAAAACAAAATAAACTTCACTATACGCATTGCACACAAGTTTTCTCACTCACAACTAGTTATAAAAGAAACTAACACTATAGTGTCTCTTCAATTTAGTCACTATCACGATCCCTCTTCATCCTATTATTACTAATATACTACTACAGTATATACTTCCAATTTGTAGGATCAATGACAATATTTGTTCACCCATTTCCCTATCCTGACACCAATCAGCATATAGCGTCTTGAGAATAGAGACAGCGCAAAATATTCGCATTTATTGTCGGAAACGAGCAACAAAGAGAGTTTATGAGTCTTGTATTTGAGACATCCTTGGCACTCCGTTCTTGTGCAAAAATAAAAACAAATTAATGTTTTTGAATGAACTTATGAATGGTGGAATCTAAAAGGCATAGCAGGGAGTGGGATATGCCTTCTTTTCCATTTGCAACTAATCCTGCCCTAAGCTGCCTTTGGCAGTGGGTGAAGCACTGTTTTATGACAACCTACCTGGCTGTGTTTTTCGGGGAAAAAATTCAGTTTGGTTTATTCCTTTCCATTCATTATTTTCAAATATAGGGAAAGGTCAAGTTCTTCAACCTCGGCAACCCCTAGCTTCGTGATCATAAAATTCTTTAAGTACATCGGTAGGAACATATTTAAGGGGAGCTGACAGGGCCCGGTCCCCCTCCGAAAATATCCCCGCCTTGTACAATCGCCAGTATTTATTTGCTTTATAGATGGCAGTTACCATTAAAAAATATGTTGCGAAATAGCAGGGAAAATCAATCATTTAGAGAATTCAATCCCACACTCCATAGGCTTTTCTTTGCAGTGACGTAAGTAATGGGCCCACAGGGCTCGCCGTGTGGGTAGACCTTGAGCTCAAAGCTCCAAAAACCAGTGCATAGTATATTAGGCACATATGAGGAGAGATCCCCATCCATATTCATTTATTTTTTAGGGAATATGATTTCGTGGTTACGTTACTGGTTTGGTATGTTTGCTACTTTTTACATTTTGGTGCAAATACAGCAATAAGCCTAAATGTGCTTTAAAGATTAGTTTGTCTCTAAGTAACGTAGTAATTGGAAGTTTCCCTTTTGTGAAACACCCATAACATTTGAAGAAGCATCCTCCCTTTCTCTCAGAAGTTTGAACTGTGTCGTTCATAGAAGGGTTTTTCTGTCTTCAAGGAAACAATTGATCTCCTACTATTTTTTCTTTTTCCAAACTGGTTAGTGTGAAGCTATTTATGATACCAACTTCCTCTTCTGCTTTCTGATCTCGCTCTCTCCTACAAAGAATAGTAAACATATTCCTTTGAGCTTTGACCCCATTCTTCTGGCAAAAAGGGAAGGCATGTCAATGATAAAATGAGCGGACTCTTTCAAAATCCCAAATTACAAAATTAAATGTTTTCCACCGTAAGAAACGTGTTAAGCCATTCATCAACAGATGAGTTCCATTACAAAACATACTCAGTTTTCTTCGTCGTAATCTATTTATTTGTTATTTATTATAATTTTTATAAAACCCACTTGTTGGTCTCTAAAAAACTAAGTTCTATTTTAATTATGTGGCAACGTCGCAAAACATGAGTATCCACTCTCCTGTTTTTAAAGATTGATTTACTTACTAGTTACACCAGTTTCGATAGCTACTTGTACTTCTCCGGTCTGAGCCTAAGATATCTAAAAGCAATAAATACGAAAAGCTACTAAACTCTACATACAACCATTCTCTGTGGTTAAATAAATTGAACAAAGTTATTCTTTCACTATTATTGATCATAAAATAAATACAGCAATATCAGCATGTTCGTAATCAGTAGCGATGAAGTGTTGCTTATTTTCAATAGGGACGTTAAATTCCTTTTTTTAACTTTTACCAAATTGTAGGTTATAGTTTTCATATGTATAGAATCTACGAAAATAGCGTAAATGAAACATCAGATTATAGATATGTGAAACACTGAAAACTAAACAAAAAGGCGCTTTATGTAATTTTTACTTAGTTTACATTTGAACAAGAGTTTAGCTCGAAGCTTCTTTTACCATCACGATTCGTAGCCGAGGTTGTAGCGTCGTGTCCATTCTCGTTATCTTTCTTTTTGTCCATAAGGCTGACGAAGTTAGTTTGAACCCTACCCACAGAGGCCAAATTCAATCCACTACAGGATGAGGTCTCTCCAGGAGGAAGGAGTTGCTGTACTGCTCTACTGCAAAATCTTGTATTTTAACGTTACAAGGATAAAAAGTATAGTAGTAGCAGAAAGTTAACATGTAATTGGAAAGTTAACAATAATCCTGAAATATTCCGAAGGCGGACATTGACATAAAATGTATACTCCATGTATTGAAAATATTCAGGCATGAATAATGCTGGCATATAGTGAGAATATTGTGTAGAGCCTATATTTCTTGCATACTCTCTGTGCGTATTTATTCAGTTATTTAATTTTTATTTAATGGCCAGATAGGATGTGATGTGGGGTCGAAAGTCCCTCGCATATCTAAGGGACAATTTCCCTCGGCGTAAAGAAACCCAAAATAGTATTTCGGGAACATAAAATTTAGTTTTTTTTTTTTTGTGCATTTACCTTATATTTATGGGTCAGACACTCAGCTATGCCTAAGCCGTGATATGTCTAAGGGACTGCAATAGACAGGTTCAAGCTATGGGTGTCGCATGAGCTAAATTAAAAAAAAAACTAGATGCTTGTTCCCGTAATACTTTTTCCTGTGACTATATCATCTTCTTGGACATTGAATGTAGGAGTCAGAACCTATATTGAAATATTCGCTGTTTCGAAAATCCTGTTCTGTGGTTATAATATTAGGAGGCGAAAACATACACTACAGAATACACACACGACATTTTTATTCCTCATTTTCAACCACCTCTGGCAGTTACATCAATTGTTTACAGAACTATTTTGTAAATAGATGTCAATTTTTTGTTAATTTCAACTATACAAATGTTTTAATCAATCGTAATAGAATACAATTGGGGAGCTGTTGTGAATAAAAGACAGTTTCGATCACAGTTGTGAGCTTCGACTCTCCTCTCCCAACATATCTGGTCAGCGTTGGAGCAGTAGACTAACTCCTCCCTCCGGGAGAGACCTCATCCTTATCGATACAATATCTGAATACAATCATATTCAGAAAAAAGGGGAAACCACAAGTAAGCGAAACGAGTGTAAGCAAACAAGCAATAAGAATAAGATGATGTGCTGGATCGTTGGATAACAACAGATTGCTGGCGTGGTTATTAGCTTGATTAGCTAGGTGCACTTTCCACATTAAGAATCATAGGTGGTCCGTTTTCCACCTACGCCAGGTTTCTCAGCTGTTTTTATCCTGCAACTAAAAACATGACATTTCAAAACATGACCGTTGATCTGCTGTTTTTGATGATAAACATCTTAATTACATTATTCAAAACTATTCAACAAATTACATTATTTTAGTAGACCCTAATTATAAAAACAATGAGCAAAATAAATACCGTCTTAGAGATTTATTAGTTTTAACCTACAAAACCCTAGCTAAATTAATTTTTTCACCTTCTCTTGCGACACCCTTACACACAACTCACGACCCCTCTGGGGGTCGTGAACTCCACGTTAAGAAACCCTGATCTACGCCAATATAATTTTCTTTCAAAATCGTAAAATATTTTATTCACTTGATTAGATGCATTTGGGAGAATGACATACACCAACCTCATTTGTAAAACTCCAACTTACCTTAGAAAGTAGGCGGAATGCAGCTCGTATTTTGGAACCATTATTATACTACTAAGAAATTGATTCTTTGTCCATGCAATGCGGCCTGATACAAGTTTACTTAAAGAAATGCAATTCTAAAATAGTATACTTTACCAAAATCAAGAAACGAGTGATATTCGTTAGGTGAGAACAATGTGGATTTAGATCGAGCAAGAACAAGAAAGCTCCGTTATTTTCTCCTATTCACTTGGTATGTTCTAGATCGAGCAAGAACAAGAAAGCTCCGTTATTTTCTCCTATTCACTTGGTATGTTCTAGATCGAGCAAGAACAAGAAAGCTCCGTTATTTTCTCCTATCCACTTGGTATCTTCTGTCTGTTAGCTACCTTAAAATATTGGACCTCTTTAATTTTGATTCCTCTATCTGTAATAGTCTACCGCCTAAACGAAAACAGGTACAGAGAAACTGACTTCAAATTTGGTTCAGCGATCTCGATTTATCCAGCCGTTCCTAATTTGGTGTTTAAAATTGGCAGACCATTTTCATTTGGTTAGCGTTCTGCATTTTAAGAATTCATGCAAGTGCTTAAATTACAGTAAACCAGATAGTCACTGACCACAAGTTTGACGTCATCGAATATGACCTCGATTAAACTGCTTCTTTCTAAACATTTTGATATGACTTAAAACTTTCGACGTTATTACTAGACTAAACCTTGAAATGGTTAACACTTATTTAAGGAATGGTAATCGTTGTCAGATTTCTTTGCATTTGACAGAAATCAAACTAATACGTCCATGCAATACGAACATAGATGACGGAGCTTTGGGAGAAAAGAAGAGCAAGCTTCGGGATTCGAACTCGCGTCGCCAGCTTTATGGACGAAAAGGGAAACAAATTACGCGACGCAGCGCGCACGGCCACGAAGACATCAGATAGACAGGCTTCAAGCTCAACTTTTAAGCCAAATCCAGACATGGAAACATGTTTGCGAAAACATTGTTTGCTAAATGTTTGCAAACATTTGGGAAACATTTGGAAAACATGGAAACATGTTTCAGAAACAATGTTTTCGAAAGACGAGCATATCGCTGTCGGAATTTTGCGTCAAGAACAAAGAGTGTATAAAGATACATGACCGCACCTAACCTTACCTAACCTCCACGTTCGTATGGTCACTAATTTAAGATAATTTACAAAAAAGTGCAAGAAAACAATTATTAATAATACATATAAACATACGGAAATATATTTTGAAAGGAAGTGTTAACCCTGCCGGGACTCGAAGCCGGGCTCCTTCGTTTAACAAGCCGACGCCTTAACCAGCAGGCCACCGAAGCACCCTGGAAGAATGTGTTTCGGAAGTTGTATTTACAGTTCACGTGTTATATAACAAGCTAGTAGTGACGCATTATTGACTCAACTTCCGTTTAAAATTCCGACAGCGATACACTCTAGTTGCTAAGATGTTTCGCGTCCAGACCTGTTAGTGGAATTAAAGATGTTTCCGAGGAGGACGTGGTGGTAGGCTGTGTGTCATATATCGTGATAGATGCTATGGGGACTATGTCAGAACGCCCACAGAAACAGTCAGATCGCCCACCAAAACAGCAAAACACGCAAATTAAGAAATGGTCAGAACGCCAAATTGCTAAAAATGGCAACAACCTTCACCAAAATGGTCAGAACTCCCACTGGTCAGATCGCCCACTTCTGAAAATGGTCAGAACGCCTACCCTTGAAAACGGTCAGAACGCCCATCAAAACGATCAGGATCCCCACAGGTTAGAAAATACAAACCCTACCAAGGTACACAAATAATACTTTAATTTTTTGCAGTTTAATATTTATATTAAATCGATATTGACCAAACATAATAAAAAAAAACTTGGGAAAACTTTCACAAAGTCGACCAGTCAGAACGCCCACTCTTAAACAAGTGAGTCCAGTCGGGGATGTGCATATAAGCTACCACCAGGCTACACCAGCGAGTATACTATTTATATGATAATGTTGCGTTCGCGTGTGTTTCTTTTTCTAAGTATAATTACCTGCTATGTGTTATTATGTTGTTATATTATATGCATTCATACTAATAGCTTGGTATGTATATTTATGTTTAAGTGGAAGGAAAGTATACAGACTTTAACCCCGCCATAGTAATTAAGGCGAAATAAATGGGAATACCATTACCACAAACACTAATAAACGATTCTAAAAATGTGGCTATCTGAACAATCATGGACACAGCAGTGAATTTCATTCTAAAAACGGTAAAATTATTTTGTACGTTTCAAAAAGATCCTATTATTAAATTTATATTTCTCAATAAATATCATATATCGCATTAGAAAAACGCATCAGAAGCAAATTCTATATCATGTAGAAAAGGGAAATTGAAAACACGTCACATTAAAGCAATATGAACGAAATAAAATATTCGTTGAAATATAATTTAAAATTCAAACTATTTTCAACGTGGGAATGAAAACATGATAAATGTAATTTCATTCTATTAGCTTTTAAATACACTTTTTATTTAATTAACTTGTAAAGGCAAATATGAAGCGTACTTTAAGGAACCATTATCATATTCAGCGGTTTTCTATCCACTGCTGGATAAAGGTATCCCCCTTTTCTTTTCACATATCTCTGCAATCATCATCAATGTAGCTCCTGAAAAATGTTTAATTTCATTTGGATTTGGACGTCGTCTCGGACGTTTTTTTTTCTTTGGGAATCCAATGTAATACATTAGTCGTCCATAGTTGTTCCTATCATGCATCTCATCATAACTCTTTGTGTGAGTCTTTATCTTAGAGTCGTTTGTGCATTCGATGTCCAAGTTTCACAGTCGTACATCATCACACATAAGAGACATTGATTATAAACTATACTCTTGAGACACATTGGTAGTTTGCTTTTGAAAATAAAATGTGATCTTCCAAGCAAGCTGTACGCCATTTAGCATTTTCTATTTATTTCATCCGTCAACTTAGCATAGGTCGGTTTGAGCTGCTCTGGGTAAACATTCTCATTAACTATGCAAATTGTCTCTCTGTGAATCAATATTTTCTTCTTTGCAGCATGTTGATTGTACATTACTTTTGTTTTACTTAAATTCATTTTAAGACTTATTTTCGAATTTCGGTGGGCGTTCTGACCGTTTTCAGAAGTGGGCGATCTGACCAGGCAAAGGTATTTTTCATGGTATTAGAATGATTGGTGTAATAACTTCAGGCAAGTAGAAACAGACAGGGATTCCAGAATGTGACGTTCCAAATTCCACACTACTGAAGTCAGGAGATTTTAACATTCAATACTACAAACCATGTGAGTCTGAAGCAACATACAGTGGGATCAATGAAATAAAACCAGTTACAATGACTTTCTTTGGTAGAAATAATCTTTCGAAGAAATGCACGCCCAGGGTGGTCTGGTTTCAGAAATACGGTCCAAGATGGTCCTGAAAAAAAAAAAAAAAAAAACTGCTTTTTTCAGTGTAGGCAATGTCTTCTGACAAGTAACACTATTTCAAGTGGGAACTTAGATCTAGAAGAGATATACATATTTAAAGTCAGCTTAAGAAACTAACTATGTATGTAAAATATTAAGTGCCATTGGCCAGTGATTGAATAAAAATTGATATTACAATAGTCAGATTCTTGTCTGTGGAGAGTGATATAAAAATGTTGAAATACTATTATGTATTTTAATTTCTGAAAGAAACGGGAAGCAAATACACAGTAATGGGTACTGGGTGGAAGGCGCTACCTTACGGAGGATATATTCTTCATGGTCGCCATTTTGAATCTCGTTTGATTTCCTTAAATGGGAAAGGGGTCGTGTAATATGTCATTCTGGGCTAGAATTTTAAGGGAAATACATTTCTGAAGTCAGTTTTGTCGTAAATGTAATATTGTAAGACAACTATTTTGCCTTGAAATAAGGACGGAAATGAAACCCAAATGCGTATAAATTCATATCGATAGGGCACTATATTAGGAACAATTTGTATGCATTTAAGTTTCACTTCCGTCGTTATTTCGAGAAGAAATATGTGTTTCTAGGCTATTGTATCATTACCCCATGCTAGCGTCACATAATCTTCTCTCTCACAATATTACATATACGGCAAAACTGACTTCAGAAACGTATTTTTTGTAAAATTCTAGTCTCTGATGAGAGATCAGATAAAAAAGAAACTTTTTTTACACGTTAGGCACTTATGTCAGGAGAAACTAAGGTAGAAATTTCAACTTTATGTTTGAATTTGAAGGGAGTTACAAATTTGGAAGTTGCATTGTGAATAATGCTCGTGTGCTCTTTGTGAAATGTTATATTACCACCGGAGTGCCAAGGAAAGATGTGAATACGTAAAGTAGATCCTGAAATATCCTTGTAAGAGAGCTTATTTTATATCCAGTGCTCAGTTGGCAATATGATTGCTCTGCACTTTCACTGTTTTTTTTTTTCATTCCATTAAGCAACCTGCCTTTTTATCGAAAACGTTGCCACCTACCTATGTGTGTGGGAAACGTTTATACAGCTATCTGAATCTCTCATTATTTAAGAATATATAAATTATCATTACAGCAGTAAAATCGTTCTTCGCAATTCTGATGGTAATGAAGAATATTTCCTTTAACAACCATTTTTATACGAGTTACCGAAACACTCACGACTATTATTCATCCCCAATTTTTAGATCTGTAATTCCCTTCAAACTCAAATGTCAACGTACGTTGAAATTTCTACTATATTTGCTCCTGAGATAAGTGTATAAATTGTAGGGGACAATCTCCCATCAGAGATACGGATCTTCAATGTTCCTACCAAAGCGTGCACGAGCATCATTCAACAACAATTTGCCAATTTGTGACTTCATTCAAACTCAAATATCATTAAAGTTCAAAATTCTACCGTAGTTTCTCCATAAATGTATAACGTATGAAAACACACACACATATGTATATATCAAACATATTGTCCCACCAGAGCTGCTGGACTTCCAATATGCATAAAATACAAATTTTTGTATTTTCAAAAATTCATAAAATATCAAGGAAGCATGAATCGGCCATTATATACTGTTTACGTTGAATATACTTTGATATGTAATAGTCTACAAGAAATCAACTTTAATATTCAATTCCTTCCCGGCGAAAAAGCGCCCTGAAAACCGAAATTGTTTCTGTTTCGACAATCACATTTGGACACCATTTTGTACAGTTCGATTACGTTTTAGGTTTTTCATTCAGAGGACCAAAATTATCAAGCAGATGTTATTGGAAAGGACGGTTTTTGTTTGAATACCTTATGAAAAACCAGTCCGCTGGTATTACATTTTTCGTAAATATCTGCTAACACAAATTTCCGTATGCACCGCAATACCAAAATGACCGCCATTAATTAATCGGTTGGTAGAAAAATAAAAATATCCGTTTTTAACTATTCTTATATTTAAAAAAAATGAAAGTGATCGAGCGGCCAAGCTGGACGATTTCAGATAAGCTACGTATGCAAAACCTTGCATCAATAAACGTTGGACTATTCTGGATAAACACGAAATGTGATACCCTATGGTGTTTGTGAAGGTTCCCTCCTAAGTAAATATCACCCCCCGCGACAATTTGTCTGGCTACACTGCTGCATTTACATATTTTCTTTTCAAATGTGAAACACCTACGTGCATTGGAAATAATTCAGGATGGTATAAAGATGACAATGCAGAAGAAAGGTGGTTGTTTCTCCGTGATTATGATGAGCACTTCACACTCATATCAATAGTTCTTGAAACGCTGGAAATTACTGTCAGGATTGCACAAGAATGTGGTCAGACTTTGGTGTAGGTACTTATGACTTAGCTATTGTTAAACTGGCAATGAAAATCCAGTCATTAGCGTCACCTCGATCTGACAATAGACCGTCGGATCGATTCCTGCTCATGCCATGTGGGCTTTGTGGTGGACAAACACCGTGTACGTGGGATTTCTTGGGATGCTCCCGTTTCCTCCCACTTTCTTCATCCCATCATCATCCATACAGCCTGAGCCATTTGCCTAAAGGCCTTAAAATAAATTCAAATTTAATTGAAAATTCGACAATAGACTTCATAGCCTTCCATTTATTTCTGATATTTTGCTGCTCTTACAAGGGAAGTATTTCGGTTCAAACAGGATTTTTAAAAAAATAAGACTTCGTATATATATATTCGTACCCCGATGCTGATAATGCCTGCAAAGTAATCGACCGTGTAAGGTCGCGTTTGTCCGCTAGAGAGCGTTAAAGTTTAGAGCAAGGGGAATATAGCCCGGGCAGCCGCTGCAACGGCTCCCGAACTTTCGGTTTGAACAGGCATTTATTACTCAAAATATATACATGAACATATCTGGCAGTGCTGACAAAGACTGCAAATCCGCAATACCGTGTAACAAATAGTTTGGCAGATATAGCAGTGGCGGCTCGTGGTCAAACTCGTAAGTGAAGTGCATCCAAATAACAAATTTACCCATTCTCTATTCATCCCGAATTTCCTGGACTGACTGGTTTACCCCTAATGCCGCTTATTATATTAAATGTTGATGAATATTTGTAGAGAAATTAACTGCTAAAAGTTGGGACCCACTATAAATATGTAAATATAGTTGAAGATATGACAAATTTCGCCGACGACTGAGCGTGGGAACAACAAACATGCCCATGTTAGTATACGCCCAAGAAAAATGCAGTACTTTGCTAAATTTCATTCACAAGAAGTCATTCGGCAGTGGAAAAGCTAATGATTATGTAGAAGAAGTTTCCACTTGTAGAACAGAGAATAAAGTACTAGACTAGCATAGTGTAGTTTATACAGTATATTTATTGTTTATTTGTATAAAGCTCATTAACTGAGAAGAGAGTACTAAATAACTTCCTAATTAAAATGTCCGAATCGAACATTCCACCCTTTAAGTGTGAGGCAGGAAGAACGGAATAAACAAAAACACCAGTTGCATGAACTATCGCAGAGTAGGGATTTAAACTGAGACTTTGTCCTCCTTTTCAGAATACTATACTCATCGACGTAACGTTGTATTATTAATTTGTGGTTTGATACGCACATTTCCAATGCCAATATTAGACGGATTCAAATGAATGTACAGTGCATTAGTGACGGGGACCGAACAGCCATAACTCAGTTGATAGAGCGTCGGTTTAGCAATCGAAAGGTCTTGGGATTGTTCCCAGCGACCGCCATCCTGATTGATGTTTTTCGTAAGCCACACTAAGCAAATGCCGGGATGGTAGTCTACTTCCAAACTTGGGATGGTAGTTACTGAACGAAAGTTGCCTAAATGTCATGCAAAGACAAAATCAGTGATGAAAATGATATCCCATGGAAATGCAAATGGAAAGAATAACTAGGCTTATATTCTAGGTCTTGTAAATGTGATAGCTTTCTCAACCCAAAAATTATTTGCATAAAGACACAACCAGCATTGAAGGACCTTTATGCATGCTGAGTGCTAAAAGTTTAATATTACTATTAGAGGAAGGCAATGGATAGAGAGAAAAAATACGAATGAAATTAGATGATGGCCTGTTTAAAATATTCTTCGTAACATTCTCAGGCTCCCCTAAATTCAACTTATTTTCTGCTTCAAAATGTATTATTCGAACAATACATACACAGTGATTTTTCAGATGCAGCGCATAATTTTAGAGTAATGTTTGAAGTTTAGTTTAATTTACATTTAAATTACTGGCATCTAAGGCCTAAGCTCGTCATACGTCTGAAGAATGGCGCCCCTTGGCGAACATTTTATTACACCTGAAACGAGAGCCGAGCTGGTGTTCCTTAGTTGCCATCCCATTGGGAAACACCTGCTTTCGAACCCACCAATACGCCATCTTGGCTGATGTTTTTCCAGTTTTCGCGCTCTCGCACCAGCTTGATGCTGTGACAGTTCCTTCCTTCCTTCTACTTTCCCCATCCTGGCCTAATGTAAACAAAACATGACTAAAGACTATAAATAAAATTCAATTCAAATACACTCGTAACGAGATTGATACTGACTTTCAGGTGATGCTTTTGAAATCTTTAAACGAATAAAAAATTCCATGCCTCTAGAATATTTATTCTTGCTAATAAACGTTCAAGACAATTAGAGCGTGACCTGTTCAATTAAATTAATTGGATTTTTCCTTAAGATACAGAGACTATTAGGCCTATGTGTCAAAATTACACAAAATTACTCTGCTGCTGAAATCAGGAACTCACAAAACAATATTTATTAAGAGAAGTTATAAATGAGCTTAAAAACTTATCAAGACATTCTAATATAATATATATATATATATAATTATATATATATATATATAAACATATATATATGAATAATTTATATTTCAAAATTTACCAGCAGTCCAGCATTGACGTCTTAAGCGTATAATCACTCAGCGAGCTCAACTTCAGATGGAAATGAGATGAATAGAACGTCTAAGGTCTCTATTCTAGATTATATCCAGGAATTAATGGAGGAAAATGAAAATATCTGTCAGAACGCATGGATGTTCAAAGGTTTATTGAACTTGTGCTGGTACCTTATCAATGATCTGTGGTGAAAGATCACTAGGCGACGTGGAGGGCATGTATAAATAAGGATGGAAAAAAAATAAACGTAGCGGATGGCATATTTTAAATCTATATATTCGAACTAAATATGCAATTAACCATATGGATAAAGTTTGACGAACACCCCTTCCTTTAGTTCCAACCATGAGCATCTTCGTAATTCTTCAAATCCATTCCACCACGCCTTACAAATCAGTGAAATCTCTAATATATCGAGTTATCGTAAACTGAAATATTCTACTTCTACCCAGAGTACATTTTAAGTAAGGTTAGCATTTTATAAAGATCAACCATTAACATAGCCATATATTGAGACTTGATTCTATAGCTTAGTCAAGGAGCTCATATATAACAGAAGTAGAATACTTCAAATTCGTTGTATTTAGCATTGTGCGCCTGAATTCTCACTTGGCACTAGGACTATTACAGCTCTGGCATACATACTTATTCAAGGATATTTGTCTATAAAAAGGCCATGTCAAAATAGTCACTCTCTTTCACTATACATACATGAACAAAAGACGAACAATTGTACAGGTACACATGGTGCTGATACAGTGGGGACAAATTTACTTTACTTACACACTGAACAGCCGAAACTCGGAAGAGAAGTAACTTCGTTGAAAACAGATTGCAGGTTCTCTTCCGCTATCCTCAACGCTATCTCGCACTGGCCAGTATAGCCTGCAGCGTCTAGGTTGTCATGGCAACCAGAAGTTCACCGTCCCATCAACGGAAAAATTTTCACCGCGGTAAAATTGTCCCCGCCATAGAAAGCACTTATAGCTAGATTTTTTCGAAGGTATTTAAAAGTAACGTTTTCAGCTTCGTAAGAATACGGTGCCTTCTAGCGCTAAAATATTTACTTATGCTACATACAAAATTGGAAACAGTTTATTTGTTTTCTCTGTTGGAATTTTGTTACGCTACTTCATTTTCTTTCAGAAACAATTTTTGTTTATTTAGTCAATGAAAGAACAAATTACAAAATAATAGGTGAAGTACAGCTTCACTAACTTCACCTGAAAAACCGCCACTGAGATATAGACCAGTATTTGTCTTCACAAAATAATGCAAGTGAGGTTTTTGAGGTTATACAAAGTAAAACAGAAGGGAAAATCAAAATAGGCACACAGAGGAAACTTCAAAATCACACTTCATGAGCACGGCGTCAAATGCCACTTTACATTCTTGAAGTTGCTGACAGTTACGGATAGGGACGTACGCAGACGCGGGGGGTCGGACTCCCCCCCGAAATTCATATTTTTTTGTGAGATTAGTAACATTTTTGGCAAAATTACATGCATTTTACGTAAATTTCACAGTGACAGACAGACCTCGGACTCCTCGTCAAAGGCGCTGGAACCCCCCGAAATCAACTTCTGGGTACGTGCATTTGACATCGCGCTCATCGAGTGTGCTTTTGAAGATTGCTCTGATGCGTCTTTTACTCTGTGTGGCTATTGTGATTCTCCCTTGTTTTACTCACTTTGTAGAAAACCCTCACTTACATTTGCGAAGACAAATACTAGCGTATATCTGCCAAACTTCTTACACGATCGAGTGGCTTTGCAGTCTTTGTCAGCACTCTCAGGTATGTTCATGTATATATTTTGAGTAATAAATGCCTGTTGGAACCGAAACTTCGGGAGCCATTGCAGCGGCTGCCCGGGCTGCATTCCCCTTGCTACAGACTTTAACTCAATCTAGCGGACAAACGCAGCCGTACACGGTTGAATTACTTTGAAGCATTAACAGCATCGGGGTGCGAAAATATATACGAAATCTTATTAAAAAAATCCTGTTCGAACCGAAATACTTCCCTTGTTAGTAAAATCATACCAGAATCTGGATTTTCCCACATACTATGTGAAAGTGGAGTTCTAGCTGAAAATTAAGTCAAAGGGTTTATTTCTGGCAGACACTACAATAGATGCAAACGTTTACATCATCTCTTTGCGCTGACATTACAAATTCAACACAGTACATTTTCCCTCAGTCAGTAGAGTTTCTGCCTGTGTTTGAAGTATATTTGTTGAACATCTACCAAGACAGATATTTTCCTGCAAAAGAACTTCCGTAACTGGTAAGCAAATCTATTTATTATTATTATTAACTGCTTGCTTTGAGAATCTGGTCCAGCATATGGAATGGTAGTAAAGTTCAAGCGCTGTAAAATCGGAGTCTTAAACAGAGTGAAGCACCGCATATTTTATCTTACGAAAGTGTTTGCATCGCTGGCGCATGGAAAGGAACAGGACAATGCAAGAAGAAATGAATCGTTTGTTATGGCAAGTATAACTGGTAGACGTCAATGAAATAACGTAAAATTCCAGTTGAAAATGTTTTTGAGAGAGTGTAATTTATTTACGGCGTAACTGTTGCAGCAAGAGTACTTTACTAGCTAATTGGCTTAACTGGAGGTGATACAAATGTATACGGTTATCAACTTTGTAGCTTGCATGGTGGTGGTTTGGAATGACGTTCATGGCTGCAAAATACCATTAATGCAGGTTGAGCTGAAAGATAATTGTTTGATGAATATCATTGGATCTCGAATTCGTTTGCTCGCCGTGGCTCAAGCGGGAGGGGTTTGGGCGGTCCGGGTTCAAATCCCGGCCAGAACGCTAGAAACTTTTCTCGCAGTGTTCCCATGCCTGGCGCTCTGAGGTGCACTCAGCATCCTTTCAAATTAAGTACAAGTGTCCTTGGTACTCCTAGCGCGTGACTGACCACTCAACCTTACTTCGTACCGTAGGTCGAGAATATGTGGAGTGCTACCTCCACATCTCCCGGCGTATGTGTATTGCACAGAGGATAGTTTTACTTTGTCTTGACGATTATTAATTGTTATTGAACTTCGATGACCGTAGTGGAAGAATGCATTTAACGAGTATTCAAGATTGGTTACCAAGTTGTACTGAAGTATGTGAACAATGTTTTTTCAATACGCCAAAAGAATCTCACTGTCTGTATTCAGCTCCTCAAGGAAACCGAAATTAAATGTACTCGACGTGTTACCGACTACATATATATGTGCGAATACACCACATATTTACTGAAAACAACATTGATTGCAACCATGAGTCTCTTGCAACGTAAACATTTTTAATCACAGAGTGTATACCAAGACTATTTTTAGTATCATAGATGAAAGTTGAGATACACGGCAGGATTCGCACTAACAAAAATTTTGACCTTTTGTAACTTCTACACAATATATACGAGAAAAATAGAGCAAAATACATACATGCTGATTTATGTACATAAAATTAAAACGATCTTGTTTGACAAGCTAAATTTATTTCATGTAAACAGAAGTATACGAAACATGCTAAATTAACAATATTTTATCAAAATATAAAACCATGATGGCACGTAACATGAGTAACAAAACTATTCACTCAAGAACAATAAGTTTACAAGTGCGTCACTTCGACATTACAAACTTTCGATATCATATATGTCCCCAAAATTAACATTTGTGTACCTTTTATATTTTTCTGTTCTCTGAAATTCAGTTACATTTGTTCTTTTAATACAATATGCATATGGAAAAGCGAAATACTCCTAATCGGTGGAATTGAGTGTGCGTTGTTTATTGCTCACTTCTTGGTGTGTTTTAGATTGTCCTCTCGAACCAACTCTGTACTCTGGCTTTCAACAAATCTTTCTTTAATGTCATATTTATAACTGACGAGATTCTAAAAGTATGATATCTATTGTTGTTGTGCCCGATAATTTAACGTTACTCCTCAAATTTTGTAGATGTACTCAATTTTACCTGCAGATAAATTTATAATGTTATTAGCATATCTTTTCGACATTAACTTACCAATAGTAGTCTAAGAGATACTTTATTTCGTTGTGCGTGCTGCAAAGTATTTATTACGGTTGAGAGTATGCATCTGTCCCCTAGCTGTGACTATAGATACTGTATATTGTGGGATAGGGAAACGGGAGCGACCTAGTGCCCCTAGCCCACACGGTGACCCAAGTCGGCAGGAAACATAGGTATTGAAGCTATTGCCATGGGAGTGACAGATAGGGGCGAAGTCCATAGTACTTGGCTAAAACCATTGTCAGAATTGTCTGAAACCACTGATTAGGCACCAGGGCAAGTTAGCCAATGCCAAGAGTTGGAAAGGAATGAAGTCAATCAGGAGAGTCGGTTTAGAGAGAGCGGATAAGAATCCAAATCTCGAAGCGTAGAAAAAGGTAAAACATAGTAGAATGCGAGACACTTTATGGGTGCTCTTTGTAATACCGCCTCTATTGTTCGGAAAAACGACCATGTCCACCTGTCATGTAGGATTATTGTACACAATGGGGAGATTAATGATGTGAGGATGATAAATGATCCTGCGTGACGTTTTAATCGGCTTATCTCGTCACTTTTGACAGGTGCTGTCAGTTTGACATGAACAAAGCGGTGCCGCTACAATGGTGGGTGATGAAATACTAGGGCATAGGAGACTTTACAATGTTTTGTTGACCAAAGGAATTTTGCCATCTTTCTTCTACTTGGTTTAATGCCTTCTATTCATTGGGAAATGATAAATGGTCGTACGTGACGGTGGAATCGACTTATTTCGTTACTTTTGACAACAGCTGTTAGTTTGACATGGTAAAGGACGATACCGCTGGAGTGGTGGGGATTTGTGGTGGTATGTGTAGCTGCGTTTGCGCATCTGCGGGGTTGTGGTTAAAGTGTGTTGGTGATCAGGTGTCATTATCAGTTGCTATGGCCACCTCAAGCATGGACAAGGCTATTCCGAGTGTCGTTAGTCCAGTCGTACCTGCGGATAAGTCTTCCACCGCGTGCAAGTGTTCTGCTCGGTGGGTGGATGAACCGTGTATATTAGCAAGTATTCATCACTATGAGTTTTCCGATTGCCTTCTTTGCATAGGATGTTATACGAATCAACCGAGCCAACGTGACCATATTTGTACCGGTCATTGCGGTGGCTATTTATTTCCGGACGCCAGCCCTCAAGATATATCGACATTGTTTGGGGGTCGTACAAAGACCATTTTACGTGACCCGAAGACAGTGGATGGTTTGCAACGTACATGAAATCTCACGAGTCGGCTCCAGCAACATTAAAGGAAAAGTTCGACTGGGGTCTTCAACGCATGCTGAAATTAAACCGTGGTGCATTGGTGGATATGTTGTTGTCCCCCCCCTTCAAGCCCAAGTGACCTGTGTTGTAGTGAACCCCTATTATGTGTTGTCTTAGTACTATATGTACTCCATGTGTCTGTGTAGTGCCTCTCAGTGTAATCCTTAGAGTACATAGTGGATAGTGACGGTAGTATGGCACAGTGTGCTAGTTGTGAAGGCGACTTTATTTTGGATAAATGTGTGTTGTCCACCATTGGTACGTACTTACAATCCAACCCAATTCAATGTACCGAGTGTAATTTACGTAAGGCCCACAATTGCCTGTACGTTTGGAATACGGGTACAGTGATTGCGCAGCATGTATCAAGTCATATGAACGATCCAGAACTGTTTGGTGAATATTATTCCATTTTTGTTGCCCAGCGTCATACTCATATTTTGAAGAGACCTTTATTAAACATAGTGCATCAGTTTATTAAGGATCCAGAGTGCATTGCACAGTTGATTCCTTTAGTGCTTGAACAACAGCAGCAGCTGAACCCAGTGGGTTTACGTGTATTATGCGCACGGCAGTACATTATTGATTTTCAAGGTTTTAAGATTTCCGCCAACGAGTACATTACCCGTGAATTCTGTTTGGTTGCGTGTGATGCTACATTAATATTGCATTGCCTGTTAAAATTACCCTGTGAACGTTCGGATTTAGCTGTAGGGTACCAGCGTCAAGTGGATTGGCTAACTAATAATTTGCACGGTTTAGAGTGGAATACAACCAATAGGTTTAGTGTATTACACGTTCGCCATCTTGTTGCGCAATGTTGTGAGAGGGGGTCCATCTTTTACTGTAAGGGTAATGAGAAGATGAGTGTTTTACGTAAGATTTTCCAGTTGGCGAATGTAACAAACCTTGAAGATCAAGCATGTCCTGCGTTGCGCACATTACAGTTTAAAGTTGATATTTCCAACTGTACGTATCATCAACCAGTGCAAGAGTATGCATGCGCATTGCGAACCTGCATACAGTTACAGTGTTGGATGAAGTTACAATCGGCAAAGGTGGTGGATGACATATCCACATTACACTTGTAGTCTTAGTACCAATAAATATATACCAACCAGGATATAAGGTGATTGTCATTTCTTGAAATCAAACCCAAAACACAAAAGGATTAGAGGTAAAAAGTTTTTATTACATGAAACTACTCTACAACATATAATTTTACAACTAAACTACTCTACTAGAAAGGTGTTACAATTTACATTTTGATTGCCTTTTTATTTTTCGGACATACTCTTGTACAAGTTGATCATTCCATGTTGCGTTGGTGGTGAACAATTTTGAATTAATATTTACATTTCGTACTTTGAAGTACAGATATACAATGCAAAACATACCACATAACAAGGAATGATCAGCTTGGTACTGAATGTCATTAACATGGTAGACTTTAGTTTCTTTGGAGAAAATGAACAAGTGGTTTAGACGGGGGTTGAGCAAGCGGATCAAAGTAAAAACCACGTCGTCGACTATTAATATACAAGGTAACCCAATGTGTACCTTCACGATACGAAGGATTTGGGTTCACAATTAAGGCAACAGGGGGTTGTACGATTGCAGGTATTGTGTCCAGTGCATAAATGCCACTTAATACGGATGCTGTACGGCAATCGCGCAACACCACGTCTAGTAGGTCACTGTTGCACATAGTCATGTGGAGGTAAACTCATCATCATGTACTGTACGTACACTGGAGCTAGGAGTAATGGGGGAGGGGTTATATACACATGGTGGTTCGTGGGAGATGTATTGTGCTAAATCATGGTACTGTAGATATTTAGCATAACACTGAGCCTCGTACAATGCACAGCGAAATGTTGGAAACTGGTGCTGGTAATGAGCACAATGACTGGCAGGAAATAACAATTGAATGGCTTTGGGACACTGTACATCCTCGAGGTTAACAACGGTACGACCTAGAAGCTGTTGTAGGTACCTCTGTCTACGCTCTCCATGCGTGTACAGAGTATCAATGCATTTTGTATACTTAACAAGGATACGTTGTAATTCACTGTATGAAACATCACCATCGGACCAGTCAATACCAAATACGTGTGTGGCTAGGTAATCATTATCCAACTGAATGGTGAGTGGGAGTTCACTGGGATCAAAGGGAGCTTGGAATACCCAATTTTGCATGGTATTAGCATCGGGACTTACAATGGCTACTTCTTTGACGATGTAATCCTCATCGCCGGTTTGGTCAAACGCAGAGAAATGAATTATCGCACGCATGCTGTTGCCTACTCACTACTGAGAGAAGGTACCAGTATACACAACCTTTTATACTATTGCTGACACATTAAAGCGTATTATCAGTGTAAATATTACGGTCCTTATCGATTTGAATCAGGGAATCAAACTGGGCATAGACAACACAGGTAATGGATTGTGCTAAGCGTTCAGTAAAATCAATTTTAATATTAACAGGAGAATCCTTAACAACATCCCATGTTGTATCGTCAAGAGTACTTGTTGGAGACAGTATAAATGCATACAATGTATATCCATTAGGATAATCGTGAAAGGTAATAGTATGTCCTTCATTCCGGTGAAATATGCCAGTACCGGAAAACAAGGTATGGTAACACGGTAAGAACAAATTGTTTGCAAAGTCTGGTGTCAATGCCGTGGGAGGATATGATTTTGAACCTACTTGCACCTGAAGTTGATTTAGATCAAAGTGTTGGAATTGGAAGGGATTCTCATTGTATTGACCATTGAATGCAGTATTTGCGAGGAACCCAATCACAAGACCATTGGGGACGTTACCCAAAAAGACATTAGAGAGTGTGTACGTCGATACGTTTTGGGGGATGGTATGCACACGTGTCAATGGGAGTTTGGCTGTGTTTTTAAGCATATAACTATTTAACTGAAGTGCTAAATCCGCTGATATATCCATACGGCGGGCATACAGTATGACTTCATCTAGGTGTACTCTATAATTGGAATTGGCGGCACCCATGAGACAGAAAGCATCTTTACTACGATGGAGTTTTACACGTAGGGATACCTTATTAGGGAGTATACGGTCAATGCTGGCAATATCCGTATACAATCGACCCATCATTTCAAACTGAGCACTCCCTGTAACATAGGCTGTACGTTGTTGAAAGCCTGTATTGGCATTACCTAACGTATTAAACTGGCCGGCTGTATCCTTATACCATAATGCACTGGTCAGGTGGGTATTAGAGGTATCTCCAGAGTAATTAAGTACGGTTTCAAGGTAGGGCCGGTAAGGATACGTGCCTGATGAAGATGAAATAACCTTATCGTTGAAGGAAATATCAACTTGTGAAAATAGTGAATGCAAGAAATTATTCACAGGGGCTACGATATCCCCAGCAACAGCAGGTGGACCCGCTGCGGCTACTGCTAGATTACCCCCTTCAGCAGTTTGAATTCTACATCTTACGTAGAGGTAAAGGTATGCTGGATGTATATACTCGGACGTATCTCCAGGAATAACAAACTCAATAGGTCCTTCGGAAGTGAGTGTCGATATGGGTCGGTATCCCACCATTCGAGAGGATTCAATGGCGGTTTGCGTCATGGGTACAGATACGAAATCGAATTCATTGGTACAGCACTCGTTACTACCGGGTGTAAGGAACGACATTGTATTTAACTAAAGATGTCACGTGTTCGTTTACTTGTACGTTTGCGGTGGTTTACTGGAGGTGGTCCAATACGTCTGCGTGCCCGTCTACCGCTCCCAGTAAGCAACTGACCCAACTTAGTTTCTCCCTTAGTCTTTAAACTCGACCCCGCCTCCCGCATTCGTGCCTTTACGGATTCCTTAACAGGGCGATTTTCCAACACATCGCCAGCAACCTGAATTCCTGTCTGTAGCGCCTGTCGACCCACGGCCTTTGCACCCTGTTTAATGAATGGCATTGCGAATCGAAACAGACCACGGAATAGACTTTCGATACCGTGACCACGTTGATGTACAGGTCCTGCAAAATAGGATATTCCACGACCACGATGTATAGCTACTTTCATTTTGAGTGACGTGTAAAGTGAAGTATCAACGTCAACGTTCCGGATGCGAATGGCAAATCACGTCCGGCATGGTCTTTTAGTAGGATTTCGATGGTATCGAAACTTAGTTTTGCTAGTGGAAAATAATGTACGTTTTCGAACGTAATGGTTTGTACTTTACCATGGTTTATATCGTTCATAGCAACAATACGTAGTAATGGTGCTTTTGTATCGCCAACGTATTGTGGTTGAATGAGGTCCGTATACACAAACACCTGTTGCGGATACCCAATACTCAGATAGGGTTGTTTCTGTATGGTACCGGCCTTTAAAATGTTTACGGTATGTTCGAATCCTAATTGCAATGCCAACATGGGTGATAAACGGATTGCCTGTATATTATCTGTTGCTGTGACTTGGACCGTATTGGAATAGGAAAATTGAATCCATGGTGTAATGGTATTCATTTCATCCAGTAAATGTTGGATGGAGGTATAGTATCCAGGGGTAATACGGTGTTTTACCTTGGTACCATCCTTTATATCGAACCAGTAAATATTTTCCCCATTGATAATATTTTGACACGTAAGTGGTATATGTAGCTCGCTCAGTCCGAGCGACCATGCCGGATCATTGAGGTGTATGTGATGGGTGAGGATGTTTCGAAAATGCGTTGGTGCATTGTGGCTATACGTTTGTGTACTTGCGTTGGAACTTAGTGTAATGTAGAAACTTTCTTCTGTACTTTCTGATATCATGGTTTACGTTTAAAGTGTAGCGTAATGCTTGACGTTCCAAATTGGAATGGCATGTTTTGCCCGCGTTCATCTTTTAAGTCTACGTGGAGCGTATCGAAATATTTTTTTCCACCTTTACGTATTGTGGACGATTATACGTATACGCCTGGATTTGCCCGTACTGGTATGCGTGCACGCTGATTTTACGAATGAGCGTACCCATATATGGCTGTGGCTTAACAATATCTAGACATACGTTAATTTCAGAGCGGATATTAGCATCGAGATTGCATTGATACGGGGCAGCAATCGTGATGCTCATGGGTCGCTTACGACGACTATGCGGGAAATAGTGTATGCTATGGTTTTTAACGTTCGGATCCTGACTGAAGCCAAGCAGGTTTTGAAGTCCGGGGGTCATGCCAATGACATAATGTCGCTTAGGATAACGTCTATGTTTAATGTATACCTGATTCCGTGTAAAATCATAGTGTAACATGCGTGGATCATCAATAGCATTTTCAATATCCACAACAGAACTGCGTGGACCATCACCAACATTATCTAGGTCATGCTCATCAACGGACCCGAGTTCCGCTTCGAGTTGTTTGTTCAATACAGTGACCTTGAGTAACCCCTCCAGGGCTACGCGCAGACGTTCCTTTTCATCCTCCCGTTCCTTGACCTCCTTTAGTGCCTGTTCCCGCTCTTGAGCCTTGAGTGTTTGTGGAATACTTTCCAACAATGTTGGCACTCAATCATAGTACCCGGGTGGAATTTTAATATTATATTGCGTTCTCTTTTTACCTTGTGTTTGAATAATGATTTCCTCGTCATGGAGATTATAAAAACTCCATGGTATACGCGCACTGGCTAAGCCAACTACCCAATTGCCCGTGAGATGTATGGGCTGTACGAGTCTTGTTGTATAGGACGCTGTGGTATTATTATTAAATACATTTGCACTAGCGTTGGATGGTAGGGTTACATAAAACTCATCTGCCTGTGTGGCGGACGTCATGCCGCTGGCTGAACAGTTTGTCTACGTACCCAGCTATTCATACTAGACGGATACCCTAATCATTTCACATACACCCAACCCTTCCTTCGTTTTAACACTTTTTCGATAAGGTACGTTGTTTGCTTTCCTACAAGCACCTTTTGCAGTTCCTGGGTATAGAACCGTCCCTTGTTGGGATCACCGTTCCAGTATGATTTTATATGTTACGGGTATACCTTTATTGCATTTATCCACAATAAAGATTTCGCGTGACCATTTGGGTAGGTAGCCCTTTTCGAGTTTATGTTTGTATTTCCTAACACGTACGTACTCGTCTGACTGCAACGTACATACTGGTTTCCGTTTTTGTTTGGTACCGTAGAGTGTAAGCCATACCCGATTGACATTTGTGTCATTAACATGGCTTGGTGGCATTTTAATTGTGGAATGTGTTGTGTGATTATAACTCTGCACTAGTGTGTTCAGGACATCAATGTACCGGTACGTATTTTCTGCAGTAAAGTATTTGTATATCTTTTCCTTAAGTGTGCGGATAAATCGCTCCACAAGAGCAGCTTTCATTTCCGAATGTACACTGTAATGATTGACTTCATACCTATCAAATACACGTTTTACGTGTTGGTTGTAAAATTGCGTACCTAGATCTGTTTGACAGTGTGCTAACGGTAGTTTTAGCGTTTTAAGAATGGATGTAATGGCTACCGCTACGACCGGTCCCGTTTTATTTTTGACAGGAATACAAGTCGCATACCTTGAAAACACATCGATGGAACATAGTATGTATCTGTACCCCAAACTGAAAACTGATTAGTTCTTTTGGAATATTAATTTCCTGGAGAACTTGCTTAAATGACTGAATACCAATGTGATGCCGGGGTGCACGTTTTCTTACCACCTCATTAACGAGATCAATAATATTGGAACCTGGAACAATGGTTCGATCTATGTTGGCCACACCTGTTGAATCCCAACTGATTCGATTGGATGCGTGAAGTAGGTTTAATAGGACACCTGTTCTACGACTTAGTGTTTTTGGAACTGAATCGAGAATTAACTGGAACAATGGGTTTGAGGATGCTGTTTCCGCCTTTGGGTTCGAATCCAATAGGGGTAATGCGATTGGTTTATGTGAATGTGGGGTATGTTGCAAGTACCTGTGCAAAGCCTATTGATACATTTTCCATTTTTCTTCGGGTGTAATATCAGACCGTTGTAATATGTTTTGCATTTCATGATCGAGACGTGCTTGATGTGATTCCGTCGATTTGACGGTGGATACCATTTGTGCTGTTGCCTGTTCGGGTACCAGGATCATTTTTTGAAATTGTGACGATGCCATACTTTCGGTTAAAGAGACTTCCGGCTACTGCACTTACGATTGGTGCTAATAGTAATGGTAGTAATGCACCACCTTTTTGTAGTAGTCGTCGACGCCGTTTTATACTGCTCTTTGCAAGGGACAGGGCACGTAGCGTCTTCTTGTGCCGACGTAGACGTAGCTTCTGACGTGGAGACAAGAGAATGTTGCTATTTATTGTGTTTTTTGCCACCTGTGCAATTGTACGTATGAGTCCCCCGATACCTTTTGAAGAATCAGTTTCCGTTGCTTACCTTTGCATTTGCAAAGTGCACGGAGCTCGCTCCGGTAATGCTGTAGGCTTGACATCTTAATGTCAACTGATCGTAATGGGAGTATGCATGTCTTTTACATGTGCGTAGACATGCATTGTTTCATCTGGAAATATATTTGTGCGTATTCGTAATGCATCTGGTGTTTGCTGCGTTAAATCAAACATGAGGTAACTATGTGGTTTTTCAGTGGCTTTTTCAAATACTTCTACAACACCCTTACTGTGTCTAGGCATTGTCTTGCGAGGTATTCGATTTGTAATTTATCACGTGGGTTTTTGAACACTACGAGATAATGTGCGTTTAGCGAGATGTCGCGTACATGTTTCGCGTATAGGTTTTGCACAATAAAGATTACCGTTAAGCTTTTATGATGTGCATATTTCGTAAAAAGATTCGAAATGTCTCGGTTCGTTTCACGCATGAGATCATCAATAATGATTAGTGAATTGCGTTTAATGTCAAATGTGTCCATTTCTGGAATTCCATGGTAGAACCTAATATTGGGAACGGTGATGTTTGGTACTGCCCCTCCGTAGCACCAAACGATTTCGTTAAACTTTACTGTAAACATTTTATCTTTATGTTTGAGTAGTTTGTTTACAAAGCAGCTCTTACCAGACCTCGAGGGGCCTGCTATTAGGACCGTTGCTGGGTGTTGTAGTGGCAACATGTCGCTTGCTACTAACGGATTGCTATAGTACATTTCCCTTTTATATCATCATGCTCACGATAAAGACCGACTACACTCGCATCCATTCATACCTATGTACATATATACAAATAAATTATCTTACACACACACACAGGTCTGTCATTTAGTCTTGTCTATACCCATAGGGTAGTCTTATAGTCCGTTACAGTTACGTCTTAAGATAAAATTAATTGTATGGGCGGTAACAGCACTATGGCTTACGCCCGTCCCGCAGTTACGTCTTGTATAACCAGTCGCCGTTTACTGGTTGTCATTTTGTGGGTCTTGTACTCCTTTCTCGAAACGATGATAAACCCTGGCTTTCTCCGGATATTATTCGGGGAAAATATAATTTTGTGTTCCGTCTTTTTAGTTATAAGATCATAAAAATGTTGGAAGTCAATTTCTTTCCGTGTTCTAAACTTGAGGGTAATTCCACGAATTTTCAATACTTCTTTGACTTCCCCTGTTGTTAAATTACGTATCAGGTACGCATAATTTTTTGGACCCAACCCAATGAACCGAAACATTTCCCACCCGCTAGGTATTTCATCGGTGAGTTCCCCGAGGTAATTCCCGGTGGGAAGCAACGGTCTTTCACCTTTCCTTTCAATGAACATGATTGAGTCTGTATCTACGTACAGAACCCTATCGTAGCCTACAGTCTCAATCAGTTCATAGTCTTAAACGTGCCCATGATGATATAAATGCAGATAGGGTTACGTCGGAAAATGGGAGAGGCGTGTTTTCATTCTCCACGTCTTTGTATGTAACAATAAGGGATTCAGCCCCGACCGGGACCACGGTGCTAACTTCATATTGAGGAGCCAGTAACAAGTTTAATAATGACTGACTGTCTTCTACTATTTTTGTCTGAGGCAGATCGGTTCGCTGCCCGAATTTACCGAAAAGTGAATTTAAAAATACTTTTGATATCCACCTGAGACCTGGATTCAACTCAATGTTTTCGTACTTCATTTGCAGTTCTTCTTTTGCTTCATACTGATGTATGTATTCCCGTTTTTGTTTTTCTGTAATGCACTCTGAGGGAAAGCCACTTGCTTCCTGTTTCATCGTGAGGTAGTTATTCATAGTCCTTGCACAGTCCTTCTTGCATTTCGTATTGCCATACCTCGTGGATCTTATCGAGTTTATATCCACAGGATATGGCTTTTTTAATTCGGGGGTGCAGAACGTCCCGCGAAAACACCGTTGGTCCTTGTTGTGCCCACATTCCCCGTTGTTGTGTTCTTCCATACACGTACGACATAGTCCAAACATGAGTTTGCTGTTGCACGTATAGGGAAGAACAGGAATTGCGAGGGATGTCGGGGGTTCCACGGTACAGTCATATAATCCCTCGCAATCCTTCAACTCGGGGAAATCTTTCCTGTACACCTTTGGTTGACCCACAGGCAGGGGTTTGCGAGCCATAACCCATGGGTACAGCGATGTTACATCCAGGTACCGTAGTCGCTCCGAATCGTTACAAGTGTACAGGGATCGGAATACTTCTGTTCTGCCACCTTTGAACGCGTGTTTGGGTACAAGGCCTGCCTCCAGGTCAGCGCACTCGGTTCGGATAAACTCCTGGATGGCACTATCGTGCTTGACGTACTCGTCCCAGGCGCATTCCCATATTTCAATGACCTTGAACCCTAGTCGTTGAAGGTACTGTTTTTTATTATTCCACCGGGTAAAACGTTGTTCGAGACTTTCCCCTTCTCCGAAGGGTTCGTGCCTAAGGTTTGGGTACGTACGAGGGCACCCATGCCATAGGCAACCCAAGAATTCATACGCATAAAGTTGCGACCCTTCTTTTGCATACCCGTCTAATTTATACGG
>JAGDQP010017669.1:5420-35206 GCA_022664845.1 Lepisma saccharinum | reverse complement strand
TAAACGCATGTGTAAATACAAGAAGTTAGGTCGAATATGCTTTTAATTGATACTTCCTTTATAGTTTCATGCAGCATGCAACCGTCCACTTGTTCATAGGCAAAAACTAAACCAAAGAGCTTGGAATTAAATGAAAAATTATCTACAGTCTAATCAGAACATGTTTGAAATAAAACACATGATTTTTAATAATTATTTTTATTTGTACAAGTTTGCCACTTGTGAACCGTTGTTGTCAAATACATTTTAGTTACGCATTTTTCCTTTTCAATTGGATGGGCAGCCACGTATCTAAATGTTGATTTCTTGGGAGTCCAGCACCTTTGGGGTAGAAGGGGCCGATGTCTGTCTGGGTGTGAGATTTGTGTAAAATCAATATACTTGTTCTAAAATGACACTAACTTTACCTAAAAAAAATTAAGAATTTCGGGAGGGGGTTCGAATATTCCTGGCCCACGCCAAAACTACTTCCCTGTGGGTGATTTATATTTATCATGGGTTCTTGATTATTTCGCCAGGCCGTAGCTAGGAAGGGACCTAATAGCTTCCTGGCTCTACGTAAAAAATACATATTTAAATGTGTAAATAGGAAGTAAAATGATATTTCGTGACGTGTGACTAGACTTAAATTTGCAAAATGGAAATACTGATTAAAAAGAATTTTGTCATGTATGTCGAGACACTGGATAAGTCCTTTACATAATTTAGTTATCCAATACTATGTTTTCATGCACCCTTTTACATATCTTTATTTGAACTCTTTTTTATGAGTTTTTAATGCTAAAGACATTCTAAATTGGCGAAATAATTTCATGGCATTTTCCCAAAGATGCTGAAATAATCTATGAAAGGGAGGAAGTTATTCTGAAGGAGTAAGATAGCAGATATTTTAAATCTGTATTGATATTGATTTACACGCATTTGACCGCATCACATGAAGTCACGAATATTTGAAGCACACAATACATTTTAGGAGAAATTAAAGGAATGATACTGTGTGTCAACAAGTTTCAATCTTACACCACCGATTTGAAAATTTTAGGTAAACCACTGGCTGACTCTAACCATCTAACCACACCAATCATATTCTTAATATAAACTTCCTAAGGTTTATTTTCATAACGCAGTCCTTAAGTTCAAGTGTCGAAGTCAAGGATCATAGATCAACATTTGTGTGCTCAAGGTTCGCGTTCTACTAGTTACTCTTACTGATGTTTCCTTTGGTTTCACTCAGCACAGCAGATGAAAGCCGAGATGGTGCATGGAATTAAGGCAAGGAACACTACGAATGGAGAACAAATTTTTTAATAAACCCAAAAGTACTCCAAAACACATAAATTATATTGTTTAAATCTATTTTATGAACTCACTCACTGCCAGAAAATGTGTAAATATCTATATTAACAGTTACAAACGAACAGTCACTTAACTAAAAAATACTGCAGTAAGTTTGTCCATTTATCGTCGATCCCATTGCAGCATTCACCTACGTTTTTAATGCATCGGTTCCTTTCCCGTTTTTGAAACTATTAAATTTACGACTTATTTAGTAGCTAACCTTATCCAACACAATATATACCCTACTACTCATTGTGAAAAAAAACATTAGTTTCTTACGCCCGTTCCCAAATCCTTGGACCGCTTTTATTAAGTAGATTTCGAAGAAAATATACCTATTGAGATCGGTACGATATCAAAGTGTATATTTATATATTAACACGCTAGCGGCCATAATTTTGAAGATATTTGAACCAAATTTTTATATGTTGTTTCTAGGCTTAATAGCTCGGTTAAGTTCGTTAATGAGCAAAATCGGTCGCCATCTTGGATAAAAAATGGCCGCCGAACCCATTGTTGTATAGAATACACAGCCTAAACCGCTGGGGCTATTGAAATCAAATTTGGCATAAAGGTACAACATCACTTTTTGATTATGAAAATGTTACCTAATGAGTTCAAAGACGCCATGGACCTAAAAATCCATTTTCCACACCGTTTGAGCTAGAGATACGAAATTTGGCATAAAGGTGCATTATGACGAGTAGCTTATTGAAATATCACAACATTTGGGAAAAGTCGCCATCTTGGATCCAAAATGACCGCCCAAAATCCCATTTTGCACACCGTTTGAGCTGGATAAATGAAATTTTACTTGAAGTTGTACTATCACAAGTAGGTCACGACAAAATAAGAAAACTGTCAAAAAGTCGTCAACTTGGATCCAAAATGGCCGCCCCAAAAATCCAATTTCCAAATCATTGAAGGTAGAGAAACGAAATTTTCTTTGAAGGTGTATGAAGGTATTGTAAAGAGTAGGTTACAATAAATGGGGCAAATCTTCCCTTTGGGGGCGCAGCCAACCGTGGGAGGGTGAAGATGTACTCCGTGGTGGTGTAGTGCTGCAGGGAGATTTTGGTTAAGATAAAGGAGGCGCATTCTCTCAAAAGCACTGAAGTTGGGGGGCGAGCCCCGGCTCCCAGCGAAACTTCGAAATCTACCTTAGCCTGTAGGCCTACCGAAAGGGATTTTTTTTGTTTTATCTCTAATGCAGTCTAGCACCTAAACGGAAGCAGGTAGACAAACTGACCTCAGATTATTGTTTAGGAACCTCGATTTACGAGGTCGTTTTCAATTTGGTGACATCATAATCTCCGTACGTCTATACACTTCTATATTTTTTTATAACTTACTCTGATTTTATGTTCATCCTGGATATCCCTTATTTTCTTCACATTTATTTCGATACTTTTAACAATGGACAATTTGTCGCTATAACCTTTCTTTTAATTATACTCATTTCATTACATTGTCATCGGGATCACCTTTACTTATACAACAAACTTCTTTGTTGTTTAGTTTTATTTTGCTTCATTAGCAGTAGAGTTTCTGTTTTAATTTTTTAAACTGAAATACAAAGCGTGTATTACAATCACTAGGATGACCTTTAAGGTTAGGGAAATGACAAATTCTGATTTCAGAAATTCAACTTATGTAGGCCTACTTTAAACTTTGGTAAACTTTATTTTAAAATGGGCCACTCTAGTATGTAGGCCTACTTCTATCTTATTTTATATTTCTTTTCATGTCCGTAGATAGGCTATGAATACGTAAAGGTGCTTTTCCTAATAATATTTTAAACCATCTCTGTTATTCCTGCAATGAACGGAGATAAATCAATTCTGAAAAATATTTCTTACTCACTATTTTTTCTAGTGTTCCAAACACGCTTGGTAATTCGCTAATTGCAGTATAAATAAACTATTTTTGTTAGATATTATTATTATATTTTAGACATTATAATTCAAGCAATCACACATTTTCTGAAGAAAATAAGAAAGTCTCATATTTCTGAATCGAGTTTCGCAAAATTTTGGCATTTTAAAAATACCAGGTTCAACCCTGCTTGTACTGTACTCTTTCTTCTTCACACTAATGTTGAACTTAACTCACAACTTCTTATTTATTGTTTATTTTTTACCTATAAAATTTTGAAGTATTATGAGGTGCATTACATAAACATGCCAAAGGCGGCATTTGTAGACGTTTCCAGTGATGTATAATATTGTCAAATTTTAATATATCGTACTGACAGAAAGGCACGTAAAAAAATCTAAGTTAAAACCAATATAATCATGTTACTTTTGGGTTTCGTGAAAGTAAAAAATAATCTCCGCTGGGAGAGATTCGAACCCATGACCCTTGAAAGTACAAAAAGTTTCGGCAAGCGCGCTTTAGCCAACTACGCCACAGAACCACAACACGGAAATGTTGCTTCAGATAATGATAAGATAATCACGAATAGAGATAATGCATGCTATTTATTTGAGTCGTTTTTATCATTTATAACTTGTTTCACGTGCTTAAAGTTATTGAAACATGCAATTCAGATTATTTTATTACTTATTTCATCACAAAATGGTGCGCAAAACCTTTCTTTTCCTTGTTTTCTATATTTAAAGTGGTCAATAAGATATTTTATACAGTTAAATTTAACTTAAGTGTGTCAGATACCTGTCTTAAATTCTTGCACTTAAGTGTGATACACTTTTGGACTTAAGATGATTCTTGCAACGGTGATTTCGCATTTTTGTCTTAAATGTTTGACTTAAGTCAGCTTTCACACTTAAGTATTTTCTTGCAACCCAACGAGCTTCTTCATAGGTCAGGAATTTAAGAAATTTTAAATGTATTTTATCTAATTGTTGGTAATTTTTCAGTTGATACGGATTACAAATAGGAGAAGCATATTCTAACTTGCAGCGAACGTAAGTATAGAATTTTTTCTAATGCTGAAAAATGGTTAAACTGCATAAATATTTTTAAAGGGTTGTTTGTTATATTTGTAATTTGTTCGTTAAACTTTAGTTTCCTATCAAACATTACCAAAACTTTAGTTTTCATATCAAAATCTATAACTACAGTAGATCCAGTTAATTCAAACTTCACTGGTATAATTAAATTGATGAGTCGTTTTATTTATGCTAAATTATAATATTTTGAATTGGCTTGTGTTGACTCCAAGTTGCTTGCCAGTACACCAGTTAACAATATTATCTAAGCTTTGCTAATAAAGTTTTATACAATTTCCGATAGAATTTACTTAGCATTTATTTTGATTTCATCAGCAAATAGAAAATTTCCATTATGAATTACGTACTCAAAGAGTTAATTAATAAGCGAGGGGAGTAACAAAGGTTCGAGTCTTACAATTCTCTTGAAAGTGGAGAATATTCACGATATTTTTACGCTTTAGGGACAACAGCTTCTTTCTGATTTATCACACATGAGTAGATGACCCTAATCAGGGTCGATGATGTGATAATTATTTGATCTTTCCAGTAATACATTGTAGTTAACTCTATGTGAATATACATCAACTTATTTGTCTTCGTACAATATGTTACCTACCAATTCTGTAACGTGGAACAAAACTGTGCTTATTGGTCGAAATAACTTGGCTGAATATGATTAATAACTCGCTTATGGACGATCTTTTAAATACTTTTACAAAAGTGTTTCCTATAGGTCTAAAGTTAGTAAATTCTCTACTTAATTGGATTTCTGGATAGGACAAACCAGGGCAGATTTCCATTTGTCACGAAAATTACGTATTTTTAGAGATAAGTTGAATATAATCAATAAAGAATAATTAAACATATCAACACATTCCTTAACAATATAATAGAAATCCCGTCAGAACCAACTATGGTTTTGGATTTTAAATTTTTGACAGGAGTATATATTTCCTTCAAGTGTATTGTGTCAACACACAGTGTCCCTATTTCTTCATTTCTATTGTCTCTCGGATTACCGTTAAAACTGTTATGCGATTGTGAAGATGGTAAAAATACTGATTGAAAATATTGTGCAAATACCTTTCCTATTTCGTTATTGCTGCACAAATTTTGTTCTTCAAATTTTATTATATTTGACGAGAGGTGTTTTGTATTTTTATTTTAAAACCCATAGCTCACCTGAATCGTTGTTGATATTATTTTCAGAATTTTGTATAAATCTATTTTGGCCAATTTTTTTTAAATTTCCCTAAGTAATCGAATAAATTTTTGATAATAAGGTATTCTGTTCTCAGTTTTATGTCTAAATTTTCAATGATAATTTGTTTTGATCTTCAGTTCGCTAATAATATGTTTATTAAACCAGCAAAAGCTATTTTGCGAGGAACACACCTATCAATTACTTCATAAAATTTGCTTTCCTAAAATTACAATATAACTACAATTATTGCTTTAATGTTTTACTTTGGTAACTGAGTAAACTGTGTTATTACTGTAGTTGTATCATGAAGATGTTCTGGTAACAACGGTAACAGTTCTCTAATAACTTTGGCGTTCTCAAGATTTTATAAAACTAGATCTACTGTACGATAATAATTGTTATTGAGAACATTTTTGAACGATTTCAAATCATACATGTTGTATAAATGTTTACACTTAAAAGGAAACTGTCTCCGGTGAAAGGCGAAAATAAGTATGATACTTCCACAGTGCATCGATGATGTGTTAAAATGAACACTTCTGTAGTACTACGTTTTGGAGTTTCTCGCAACGCGAGTTACAGGACTTCAAAGTTTTCGAAATTTTGTTCTGAACGCCTCAAGGGCAGACAACACTAGGTGTGCTGAAGTATTTTCCATTCACTTTTATATAAAAGATTACGCTAAAGGTAATTTAAATGTTAAATTAAAGTTATTGATGATGTGTTATTTAATTGCTCTGATCCCTACCAAATGTGAATATTATATACATGCAGGGTGATCCAAAGAAAATTTCTCATCTCGTTAATTTCGTAACCAATTGATTTTCAGGAGGAGTACCTACCAACTTTCACTTTATAATATTTGAGACTTGCAAACGCGATATCCTGCTAAATTTTCAAATAAACTAGTAAATGATCACATGCTTTTGTAAATAGAACCTAAAGAACATTGACATAATGTGTTACTTGACCCATGTTGTCATTTAAGAAAATTTAACTTTTTGCCACTAGACCACAATAAAATGGGACAGCATACAATGCTTGACCATGATGGCACATTCTCCCTTAATTAAAAGGGGCATGTGTCGGGACTCCTGCAGGAAATCAATTGGTTTCGAAATTAACGGGATGGGAAATTTCCTTTGGGTCACCCTGTATTTATATAATATTCGCATTTTTGTAGGGATCAGAGCAACTAAAGAACACGTCGGCTTCATTAATAACTTTAATTAACATTTAAGTTACCTTCAGGGCAACCTTTTATATAAAAGTGAATGGAAAATACGTAACTTCAGCACATATGTTTGAAGTTTTGCCTACCCTTCAGACGTTCAGAACAAATTTTCCAAAACTTTGAAGCCCTTTAACTCGTGTTATGCGAAACTCCGAAACGTAATACTACAAGGGAGTGTTCATTTGACATCATCATCAATGCACTATGGAAGTTGCATGATGATTTTCGAGTCCCACCGGAGACAGTTTCCTTGTTAGATGGGCTTCGCTCAAAATAAATTTCGGTTCCATTTGTTTCCAGTAATTTGAAGTCACCAATCAGGAGAATATAACTACCTTGCAGACAAGTTGATTGAATACGCGCAAATAAATTATATCCAAATCTATATTTGAATTCGGATGAAGGATAAACAACAGAGATAAACGGGGTTTTCCCGTATTGTTAGTCTGAGATCAACACAATCATAGTGACTATCACAGCTGTTAAATAAACAAAGATTATATTTTTCGAAAGCTGAGATAAGAACACCACCTCCGCTTGATTTGCCAGCTTTATTAATATTGCGATCCTATGTCCAAACTGTATACCTATTACCAAATAATTCAGTTTCATCACGAGATTCATTAGTACATATTTACTTAATTGTAATTACGTCATAATTATCTCATATAACACTACAGAAAACATAGTTTGCAAAGATCTAGTGTTCTTATTATAGATTTGTAAAAGTGTTTTGGTGACACCGTTAGATGAATTTGGAGTTTGCTTTGCACACTTCACTGATTACATTCTCATCCTTCACATTCCTTCTTCTTTCAAACTCTGCTTCTCGAGGATTGCGTCAAGGTAGAACGGGTACATCTCATCATTTGTTTCTCTTTAATAGTGATGAGGTTCCCTGATAGGTGGTCACTCTTTGCGGGAACAAGATTTTAACGCAGGAATTCTGTTACAGGAGTGATCGATTAGTACTGAGACCTAGACACCAGAACAGACATATAACCTCCTTTCAAGTAATCCGAAACGGATCAAACTTTCAGTTCTAACTAAGTTTTTTTTAGGTTTGTTGTTGTTATGCGACCCGTTTTTGTCATTTATGTTTTAATTCTTAAGTTACATACGTACCAGACTGTGTATAGAAAGGAAAATCCTGTAAATCATTATTATAATATTTCCAAGAATTTGTATATAAATCGGAAACAGGCCACACAGGGATAACAAACGTATAGAACTGAGAAATGGTATTTTAGTCTATATTGGATTAGATTGAAAGTTGACGATAAAAATTAACTGTCCTTCATATATTCGTTTTTAATTTTTAATGGTATCGCCAAGTCCATTATCGTTTTAGATAGTAATCTATGAATTTACGAACTATAAGAAAAGTGAATACTGAACTAGTCACTGTATACTTAACACTGTAAGTAGTCAATTTAAAGACACACTGTTAATTAAGGGTACACAAATATTGCAATAACCCAAATGAAGACTACAGGAATAGAACTTGCTTTGTCCATTTTATTGCTTTTACAGAGGAGCGTTTCAAAAGTTCAGAATTAGCGTTACGTATACTTGTACATCAAATAAGATTTGCTTGTTGCAGACGGAATATGCATCTTCCCTTCACGCATGATAGTTTGTTCAAAATGCCCTTCGAAGTCAAACTGACGACACTTTTATCTCAATTTGGTCCAAAATGGATAAAGCGTATCCTTTCCCTGTGGTCTGCACACGTATTTAATACAGTAAGTTGCGAGTAAGTTTCTACTGACAGCTTATATAGTACTAGTACGTTGTTTACATTCAAATCTATATCTTCATGTAATTTGTTGTGAATTAAATAATAAATATAAGGAAACCTACTCATATTGAAAGTCAATTTTGGCTTTACATTATAATCCGTAACCAATTATAAGATTCACATCGTCTGTCAATTTTCACTAGAGTAGAATTTTGACGCATTTAAAGAATATGGAAAATCCACCAGAATTTTAAGTGGGATGTAAGAAATATTTTCACACATGTTATCTAACGCACTGCAGTTGTAAAAATTTACAATCATTATAGATACATTTATAGCATAGTGACCTTTATCTTTCAAACCACGGAGAAAGCGTTATATTGATCTGAAGTGCGTAAATAAAATCGCAGAATACGTTTAGTACCTCTCTACTGCTATATTCGTACATTGTTTTGACATGTGATTAGCTTCGAAGCTTTATAAGGTTGAAAACTACTCAAGTCAGACGTCATATAGATTTTATCGAGGTCACTATACTGTGTCCTGAAAGCACTATGTTAATCCAGATGTATCTGAAACGTTATAATATTCGTTTTTACCACATGTATCTTCTTCACATTTATTGAAGCATTACTGCATCTGCATTTATCTGATGGAAGGAAAAGAATGGAAAGGTATTAACATTCCTGAAAGGATAAACAGAAGTTACCCTTTCGCTTTATTTAGGTTTTGCTTAAAAAGAAAACAAGATTATACTGGTGAATGAAAACGTAATTTCATGTGTGAAACTTTGAACTAAGACCTAAAATTTTGCACAAGAATAATATATAGTCTCATCCTGTGTCATACAATCTCAAACCGTCAATCCGACAAGAGCAAAGTTAATTTCTGAACTGCCCGCAGGGCAGTCAGTGGACTTCAAGCCCTATTGGCTACTTTCGTCCTTGAAAAGTGTCATTCTGATTGAGATTGAGTTACTGTATAGTGGAAATGTTGAATGAAACCCTGTACCAGGCAAGCAGACAGGGAACCGGTCTCGAGAGTTGTGATGAGGATAATGAATATTAATGAAGTTTGATAATTATGTCAGAAAATGTTGTCAGGAAATTTAGTTTAGTCTGGTGGAGGGAAGCAGATGAGATGGTCAGGTTCATATTGTTGCATGTTAAGTTTTCTGAAAGTGCCATTTGCCCGTGATTTGGATTGTCCTGGTAGCATCTGTGAATCTTCAAATATTACTTGTATACTGAGATGTTTAGTGCGTTCCGCTGTGATTGCTGATTTAGAGTTGTAAAAATTCTTTCAGTGTTATTTTATGTCGTAAAAACTTCTGATTCAAATTAATTGGAAAGTTGATTTGAGCAAATGTTTTGTCCTTCGTAGAGTCTGTGTATCTTTTCTTTTTTTGTTCAATAGGCGTGATGGCAATATCAGTATAGTTCGGTTTTATCAGACTTCCACATCCTTCTGGAATCCTCAGCCAATATCTTTCATATTTTTTTTAAAAAGATCTGTATTTACATTTGAACTGAACAATTCATGACCGTAGATTAAAGTTGGTCTTAGAATAGAAAGGCAACTCCTAGTTCTGAGTTTAAGAGGAGAGTTATATAGTAGGTTTGATTTTAAGATGAAGAATACCTGTAGTCCTTTCTTACGTCGGTCCATGATCTGTGTCTTAAAATTAAGCCTTTGATCCAGTATTACTCCAAGATACTAGGCATATCTTGATGGTTCAATTTGTGTTTTATTAACACAGATTGGCATTTCCTTATCTTACCTTGTACCTCTGCTTGTGAAATAAAAGATGATAAACTATGTTTTGTTTTCATTTAATTCAAGCTTCGAAATTTCGCACCAATTGAAGATTAATTTAGCTTCAGCATTTACTGTTTTAGCCGATGTCCAGTAGGCAGTGTCATCTGCGAGAAGTCCAAGGTGAGTTGGTTTGTGGGAGGATACAGGAGTGTCATTTACGTAAATGGAGTACAGTATCGGAATCAGGGCTGCCCCTGAGGAACACCTCTTCGAATTGTAATACTATCTGAAAATACTTCCCCAGATCTGATCTTGTATATTAAGTGTTGTACCTATCGCAGTGTCACTAAACTTCTTTGTCTTCGATTGCTCAAAAATTATCCAACGGAGGTAAATTTTGCAGAAAGTAAGGGACATGCGGGCAAAGTGAAATTTCGTTATTTCCGAGCACGTACGGAACGAAACTTGCAGTTGGTACCAATGTATAAGGTTAGTCCCTACGACTCTATGATGTAATGAAAAAGTGTGCTTACTGATTGGTAAGAGAAAACCCCATATGTGAATGAACGGCTATTTAGCATCTGGCGAAGAAAAGGCTCCTTTTCAGGCTATATCATATTATATCAGTTGGGTGAGTACCTTATTATCTTTGTTAAAATGTCACGAAATAATTATATAAGTGATTCACTAACGTCGAATATATTGCCAAAAAATTATAAAGGTGTAAAAGCGAGCAAAGAGAAGAAATCGGGCAAAGTGAAACGTACTTAAACATAGTCAGTCACTTACAAGGGATCTGCGTGTTCTCGAACGCTCAGAACCGCACGAAAATTTGTTTAGAATATAAATAGCTCATCCCAAAAACAGTGGTATGAGCCATTTGCATGCTAAACTGCGCGTCTTACCAGGAGAGACATTTGAATGATCGCCTATTCAAGGTCTAAGAGAGGTACTTTGGTAACGCGAAGGAACAAAATATCGATATAAGAGGACCAAAAACACACATATTACAATGTCGTGACCGATTGCTATATTTCCCTCTGCTTAAAATAATTACTATATCTGAACAAACACATATTACAATGTCGTGACCGATTGCTATATTTCCCTCTGCTTAAAATAATTACTATATCTGAACAACAAACCTTTTCCACTGACCTGATAGTGTTGCCTCGCTATTCTGTTCTCAAAGTGCAGGTGTGGGATTTCAATGAAGTGGTCAAAGTAAAGTGAAACAGAACAAAATGCACATCTGACTAAAGCCACTTTTTCACATTCAGCAGCACTTTTGCATTCAAACAGTCCAATATCAAACGCCACACTAATTACATTTTCAAACGATGATATTGGTATGTCAATGTCATAACCTGCTTTTTGCCGAGCATATTGTAACATAGGTTTGTACTTCTTTGCAGGAAGTTGATTGTATAGCACAGAGTGAAGTCATGATGAAATGTCGATCGTGTGACCTTACTTGTGGTTTTTCACATTTTAGTCTTACAAAGTCAACGATCCTTCTCATGTAGAGCTTATATTGCCGAAATAAGTACACATCAAGAGGTTGGCAATATTTTGTTTCTTCAGTGGCAATATCTTGAGTGTAACATCCTTGTTCGGAAAACTTTCATCTTTATGGCCTGACCAGGAATCACACACCAATAGACTCTTCGCATCGTCATGTACATGTTCACCAAGGACGGTAGTTAGAAAACTTTTCATATGCTTTTTCGTCATTTTGCCACTTTTGCTTGCCTCCACATGAATGTTTCATGAACATGTTGCTTCAAGTTTCTTTGAAACATTTGGGTCAAAAGTGCCTTGTGGTCCTTGAAAACAGATATAGAGCTTGTTAGCTAATGTGACACTCATTGATAAAGCCACATCAATTGTATAGCTGTGTGTAGAATTACGCACAGACTGCAACACACTAGCTGTAGTTTTCTCGCCTCTGTGAGATAGTGTTTCCAATGAAGACATTTCATAATTAAATTGACTTTGGTCATGTTCCAAACATTTTCTTTGTCCATACTCCCGTCTGTTACATATTTGTTCACTTCCTCCACAAATCCTTGTGCCTTCTGACGAATACTATGAACTTCTTGTATGTCCTTACGTGTGACGAACGTGTGATATACCTGAAAGAAATGCGATATTCAGCCTTAAGTTTGTTGATAAAAGTAATCGAAGCTGTGAAATTGTCTAGGCCAACCTCTTTAGACGCTTCTAGTGCCCACATTTGCAGATGCCAACAGTGACCAACAGATACATACCCTCTCGCCCTATCAAATTATGACATTACATGCTCTTTTATAGTTTTTAATTGTGACAGTCTGTTTCCCTTGAAGTGAGCTTGATCTCGCCTTTTGCTAGTCACATAATCTAATATTACCTTGGATTTGATTTACTTCGAATGCACTTATAGCGCCTCTTAAGTTTGCTATAGGAGTTGAAGCCACGATTGTAATAGTCTTCATAAATGTTCTCCAGTATGTTGTCATCAATATCTTTTAATATGCTAGACCTGGACATTTTTGGTGGGGATGGTTCGTACTCACTTTCACTTGAAGGTTCCTGTTGCTCTGGAGATGAAAGTCTTGTACTGTTGGACGGACAAACTTCAGGTACGGGCTCCTTCTTTCCTTCAAAATCATTATACCTATCCAGCGTATCATCATGTATTTCTGCGTCATCCCCATTGTATTTGTGATTATTATGCTATATAACATATTCTCGAACTCCATATCCTCGACTCCGATTACGTTTCCATATTCTGCACGTCGCAACTTTGCCTCTAACAGTTTGACAACATTCATTGGAATTAATTCGCCTTAGATACCGATGTACACTCTTTAGACTCTAACCCACAACGGAACACTACAAAAGAAGGCCTCCTACTGCAGCTATACTATTCTCACAACTAGAGTAAGTACTTGTTCGTGCAGGTACAATATGCCACTGTCCAATGGCGCTAGTCGACAACAGCTGCGTTTTGCATAGGAATGACTCATACTACTGCTTTTGGGATGAGCGATTTATATTCTAAGCACATTTTCGTGTGGTTCTGAGCGTACGAGGTCACGCACATCCCTTGTTAGATACGACAGTTTTTAAATATTTAATTCATTTTGACAATTGTAGTAAATTTAAGTAACATAATATAAATAATTTATTAACACATTTCTAAAAAAGGCAGGAAACTCAACCAGACAGAAATTTCATAATTTTGTTCACATAATACTTTTCATTTCAAATGTCACAATTTACAGATCGTATGGTATTGCTTTAATATACACTGTGGAGATAAAGCAATATAAAATTGTTATCAAGTTGTGTTTCACGTTGTCTGCGTAGTGGGAGGTAAAATTCACTTTAACATACGTCTAATTAATATTATCTGTATTACACAAATTTAAAGGTTCTTTTTTTCATTTTACAGTACAATACAGTGAAATTATGAGGTTTCCATTGGTGTATTAAACATTTTATTTTCGTTTCTTGCTCCAGAGCTATGCTGCATTAAATATAAAGTGTGCTACCACATTTCGCGCCTTTACTTTATTTTTACTAAGCTATGCAAAGGAATAATACGGCAATCTCCAAGTTCACAAATTAGTAAACACTCTACACATATCTCGAAAAGTTTCTGATTGTAAAATCTAGCAAGCGAGGTTCAGTGGCGAAAGTTACTGACTTCGGATCGATTTTGGAGGAGACGACACAGTTCAAACCTGGTCATGAGTGTATATTGAATAAGATCTACTTTCATTGAATTATTATCATTTTTTTTAATGGCGGAGTTACCAGGTGTATGCATACGTGTTTGCCGGTTTTTGTGGTAAAGAAAACACGTAATTTTCAAGGGACATTAATTTTGTTTTATTCAAAATATTAGCCATCGGCTTCTACACATTTCACCCATCTTTCTGGTAATTAATGCATACCATCCCAGAAAAACTGCTTGTCTTTTGCGGCAAACCATTCGTCGAGCCATTTTCCAACGTCTTCGAAATTGCTGAAGTGCTGCTCTGCGAGCGCGTGCCCCATTGATGCGAAGAGGTGATAGTCAGATGGCGCCAGGTCTGGGGATACGGCGGTTGCGGAAGGATGTCCCATCCAAGCGATTTCAAGGTGTCTTTCACTGGTTTTGGTGTGTGAGACGGCTCATTGTCGTGTAACACAATCACTTTGCCATGTCTTCGGGCCCATTCCGGTCGTCTTTCGATCAATGCGTGATTTAAATTAATCATTTGTTGGCGATAGCGTTGTGCATTAACGGTTTCGCCGGGCTTCAAGAGTTCATAATACACAATACCGCTCTGGTCCCACCAGACACAAAGTATGGTCTTCTTGCCGAAGCGATTTGGCCTTGGTGCTGAAGGACCGGCTTCGCCAGATGAAAGCCACGAGTGTTTCCGCTTCGGGTTTTCAAAATAAATCCATTTATCGTCACCCATCACAATTCGATACAAAAAGGATTTTCTTTCGTGGCGTTGAAGCAGCATTTCACAAGTGACTTTGCGATTTTCCATTTGACGTTCAATTAGATCGTGTGGGACCCATTTACCCAGTTTATTGATCTTCCCCACTGCTCGTAAACGTCTGCTGATTGTTTCTTGTGACATTTAATGCTTTTGCCAATTGCTGTTGAGTTTGAGTTGGGTCATCCTCCAATAACACCTGCAATTGCTCGTTTTCGCACTTTTGTGGTCTACAAGAACGCGAACTGTCTTTCACATTGAAATCACTACTTTTAAATTGTCGAAACCATGTCTCACATGTTCTAATCGATGGAGCGTATTCACCATATGTTTCTACCAGCACACGATGACTTTCAACAGCCTTTTTCTTTTGATTAAATAAGAAAAGCAATGCGTGCCGCAAATGTTCTTTTTCAGGCACAAACTTCGACATGATCACTGAACGATAAAACAAAGACGCTAGTGTTTGGCGTACTCAACTTGTGTGTGTTTGTAGCTTAATGTCAGACGAACAAAATGACGTATGTGTCAAATGAATACGCTGCGTACTTTTCGCTGACGCCATCTCTTAGGTAAACCGGAAACTAGTTATGCATACACCTGGTAAGGCATAATCTTTTCTTCCATTCAACCAATTGAGAATTCTTCATTAAGTTTAGATTTTGAGTTATTGAAGACTAAAACACGTATATTGTGATAAAAATTTTACTTGAAAAACAAATCCCAATAAAATTTTGCAAAGAGTAATTTTGTCCTAAAATTTGCTGAAGAATATCATACTGAAATCTGAGCGAGCAAATTATAAAAAATAAGCTCCATAATAAATAAAGTGGATTGAGATGTAATATCCACGACTCATTCCTCCTATCATTTGCAGATTTTTCTGTGAAGTCTCATTCGGGTTTACACTTAATCTCTGCTTATACACCTTTAATCCTTCCGTATAAAAAAAAAAACTTCTTCAATACTTCCATTAAGATTTATCTCGTCTCTTTATTGAATGTCATTTCCACATCAATACGTTTGCATATTCTTCACTAGCTTTACCTCGATCTATGTATCTCTCACATTTAAAATTTAATAAAACAACGGAGGTCCATATCATTTTCAAAGTTGAAATTGTTTCCCTTTATTTACATTCATCATACCATCTAATCTTCTGTTTGATATTCATAGGAAGATCTTCGCTGAGAGTTCAATCAAACAGACTGTTCTATTGAAAGTTTTCCGGTCGTTGCATTCCCAAAGATCTCTGACCACGTTCCTGTTTCATAAACTTCACTTTGCAATCTAAACTTGTTTGTGTTTTTCCGTTGCATGTGTCAGATCATTCAGTTATCTCATATCACATCTATCGAAATTGAATTTTTTTATGGTCTCTCGGCAACTTTGTCTCTAGTCTGGTGAGATGGTGTTGAAAGGAAGTTCACTAGTTACTATTTTGAAGGTACTATCCAGGCATTTGCGTGGTGTGTCTTGGAAAACTTCGATCAGTACGGCTTGAATCGTTCCAAGGATCTTTCAATTGTTAAGGCAACGCTGTACCAAATTCTCATTTTTCTTCTCTATTTATCAAACAGTACTATTTCTCTCCTACTGAACCTTAATAATTTTGTTCACGTGAAGCAGGTCATATTCTCTTGGCTTCTATGTTTTGGAATTGCATCGCACATATATATATATACACACCTAGTATTGTAAATAAAAAAAAAGGTTCATTTTCTAAAACTTATGTTTTTTTTTTTTCAGGACAGCAATTTGTAATACTGCTCACATCTCTTTAATCAAGAATTACTTTTATGTAGGTAATTAAGAAGAAATTCAGCATAAATTAAATCCTAGATTGCAAATGGTTTTTGGTATACGTAAGATTTTCGGGGTTGCCCAGCTCTCAGTGTTGCCAACTTTCAAAAAAAATAATTTTAAAAGAAACTCCTTCCATGCCGAATCTGCCCCAAACTTAGCTTAAACATCATTCAACATAAATAGAAGAAAGTTTTGGGTATCCCCGACCTCAAACACTCCAGTGGTTAGTTATGTCAGCCTATGTTAAAATTCAACTTATAGAAATGGCTTTATTAAAACAAATCTACATGTGTGCATTGATTTACACTAAATTTGACATACATGTTCATTAGGTACTGGGACAGGTCATACAGACACTCCAGACACCGCAGTTTGTCAGGGTTGCCAAACGATTAAAGAATCTAGATTTCATATTTATTGACGTTGGGCGTATACGTATCCACATTGATTTATACCAAATTTTACATGTGCATTAGGTATTGGGACAGTTCATGTGGGTACTTCCAACGCCGCAGTTGTCAGTATCAACCAATTTTCGAAAAAAAAAAAATAATCATTGCTTCAGTTTCGTTGAACGTATTAGGACCAAATTTTGTATTTATGTACTGGGCGCGTCATAGAGGCACTTCAGGTCCCACAGTTGACAGTGTTGACAGTCAATTTTAAAAATAAATATTTACTATTTTCATTCAGTTCGACGTATCCGCACCAAGTTTTGAGTATGCATATTCGACACAATTGAAACACACATGTGATTGTTGCCTGTACCCAAGTACCAAGTTGTCAGCGTTGCCACCCTATCTAAAAATTCAATTTTTCAAATTGCCCCCATACTGTTATGTACCGATAGCTATTCCTGTAGTTTCGAAAAAGCTCAGATGAGTCGCGGGACGTGGCTACGTTCTGATATTCTTTAAAATACTACTTCTCAGAGTTCTATTGCAACAGACTCATTAAGAAACCTATATGTAGTTGCTTGTTTACAAGAGTATTCATTATGCGTTTATACATTTCTTTTGAAATATGTATATAAAATATTTCTTGCTACACTGTCTCTATCTGTATATATTTTCACAGTATGGGGCGAGGCTTGGAGCCCGGCGCATGAGGGAGCAATGCCACCGAGTTTTTATAGTGAAACACAATGTACTAGTAAAGGCAAACATATCATATATCTCTGCCACTGAATAGAAGCAGGTTATTTCGCGGGATTTTGAGCTAAAGATAATTGATTTTGCGGACGGTAATTATGATCAAAAATATATATTTACCTTGAATAATACCGTAATTAGAAAATAACGTATTGCTTATACGAGATGAGAGCTTATTTCGGTAAGAATTCATAGTTTTTCAGTTTACAGTAAAGATGTCTTTGAAGTTGTATTATCTCTTGGAACTTAAATTCTTCCTCTGACTCAAAATAGTTCTTCAGTTTCCTGGGGTTTAAGATTTATTAGAATTTTAAAGAAATTATACCAAATAACTTCGGTTCATATGTCTTTAGTTAATTCCTTACGTTTGTCAGGGTGAAGATATAGGAAGCATAGCAATGTAGCAGTGAATGCATAAATAATCCCATCATTTGCCTCGTAAAGCTGCAGGAAAAGAAAGCAATAGTAAATTGGGATGGATGTTTGAAAACTTAACTCCAGTCCTGCTGATTACATTGATTATCTGCAGCGTATAGCATTAAATCACTTGCTGAGTTAAAAAAAATAAAGAAAGAAAGAAAAATATGAAAAAGAAAAAAAGGAACACGAAAAAACTTCACAGAAAGAAACCCCCCAATTTTTTACAACACGATATAGGCCTATTATATAGTAACATGACAAATTTTTAGATTCTATGTGAACTGAAAAGGTTATTGTTTAAATACATGACATTTTTGAATGTATATGCACTTTGAGAGCTTGTATTATTCCACTCTGATTCATAACTATTTTATTGACGCTTTAGGGATGTCAGAAATATGGCAATATTTAGACTGATGTAAAGAAATACAAAATTATTTCATATCGCGATCCAAAATCGAATTGTTTGGCCAATAACAACCATGAAAAGACGCCAAGGACGTATCGTATGTAATAAGAAAGAATTATTTAGTTACAAAAAAGTTAGCCCTACAATTCTACCAACAATCGCGAAGGCTCCGGTATATCAGATACAAACATTCATTTTTTATATGTTGGCAACACTGACAACTTGGGCATTTAAGGCCGGGAACACCCGCTAAATTTTTCTACTATGTCGACTGTTTATGCTAAGTTTGATGTCATGGAAGCAAGTTTGAAAAATTAATATTACATTTTCAAACCTCTGAGAGAAAAAATAACTGCATTTAGAAGAAAAAAAAACCGTAGATTCCGGTTACAGGCTACTTTCCTGGCGCTGCGCACGCAGATTTTCTGTACTGTGTTGGAAGGAACAGAACCAAGGCAGCAAGGATAGCGCAAACGTACCTGTACGTATGTTTGGTACAGAAATGGCAGGGTGGAATTCTAGATTCTCATGACTGTGGTCTAGATTTTCTAGGTCATATCTTTGATTTCCATGGTCGGTGGTCTAGAATTTCTTGGCTATACTCTTGGTTTTCTTGACAGTAATCTAGATTTTCTAGGCTTAAACTTTGATTTCTTTAGCTGTTGTCTAGATTTACTTGGTCATGCTCCTTATTTTCTTGATGGGAGTCTAGATTTTCTAGACTGTACCTTTGATTTTTTAAGCGGTGGTCTAGAATTTCTTGTCAGTACTCCTGGTTTTCTTGACGGTGGTCTAGATAGTCTGCACTACACCTTGGACATTTTGAACGGTATTCTAGAATTTCTAGCGGTTGTTCCATATTTTCTGGATATTGCTGTAGATTTCCTAGACCACGCCTTCGACTTCTATAAACTCTTTTCTATGCACTTGATTGCCTGATTATTTAGATCTAGATTATTTTGACTATACTACACATTGTGGTCTAGAATTTCTAGGTTGTGCTCTGGATTGTCTGTGTGGTGATCTAGAAAGTCCACCCCAAATTTTCTTTAACCAATTCCACATCATATTGAATTACATAGCACATGCCACAGGTCGTTGTAAAAATAAATAGAAAAAGTTACTTTGCAGAATCCAAATGTATACAAAACAAACAAACAAACTTACCTTCAAATGTCTTAATTAGACAACCAAATCCAAACCTATTTAAAATATCAGAGAGGCACATTCTGCTTAGTTCACTTCTTCAATTCAGTGCACAAAATATTTGCCGACAGACCTCCGCCAATAGACTCCTATTTTCACTTTATTTACTCGGTGGCCAGTATCACAAACCGTTATTTTGTTTATAATATACGGTAATTGCTTCTCAGCCACTACGCGCCATTACCAACCAGTCTACAGTCAGTTTTTACTACGTAGAAGGAAAATCCGTTTACGTAGTTTGTAGTCTGTGGGATCGTACAGATCGTAATGATCGTACACAGGAGTTGGACTGTGTAGTATCCGTACAAAACGATTTGAAATTGCATTAAGAGGATTTTCTGTATCCTGCAAGTGCTAATGAGGGGTAGACATGATTTTCCGTCTATTAGCGGCTGTACAGATTGGTCATGGCTGAGCAACAAACGTGTACGTAGCCTGGTATAGAAAATCTTGTGTGTGATGCAGAATCTTGCTAAATTTCGCCTCTCCGGATTATCTAGACTAAAATTCAGCAATTTTTCTCTCAGGGAACTTGGTAACACTGACTGCTGTAGCGCCTGCTCAAGGCTTTTCCGATTACTATGAGATAGTCTGGTCGAAATCTTTCCAACGACACCTCAACCACGTCTTGGGTAGACTGTGGTTGGCAGCAATATATTTGGGTGTACTATATATTTATGAACACTGGTTGGCAACGTCGGCCGGGTAGCCATGCGGTCTACGGAAGTAGGCCAACGACTCGAAGGTCCCGGATTCGAGTCTCGGTAGGGTCAAGGCATGGATGTGGATTTAAATGGCTAAAGGGCGAATCGTGACGGGGCGAAGTCCAAAGTTACTAGACTGGCCCATATAAAAATTAAGTTTACTGGTTGGTAGCACTTCCTTGAGTTGGAAAACGGGGACACACACAGTATTTTTCAATTGTGCCAAATAATGTTTATGACGAGATTGGTGCTGATAAGGCTAACGTAATAGAAGCAATTTTAAAAATTGGATTTTAAAGAAAAATATGTCAGCAACAGTGGCAGCTTGGGCGCTTTGTACGGTAACACCCACAATATTTTTATATTGTGTCGAATGTTGTTCATGTGAATTTTAGTTCAGATAATTCTAACGGAATTGAAGTAATTTTGAAGTTTGATTTTAAGAAAATGGTTTGCCAACACTGACGCACGGCACTAATCCAGATGGGTGGGACATGGATCTCGTCTAGCTGAGGACTTTTCAACGACATGTCAACCAGCTTCGTAGCCCTAGCAGTTCCCAAGTTAAAAGCTGCGAACTGACGGAGTATCCCGAGAATCAATGGATTTAAAAGAAAAATAATGTGTGATCTAAAATATTTTAGTTTTGAGAAACAAGCCAAGTGTTCTTCAATAGTAAGATTTTAATTCCCATATACCAAAATGCAACACTTCCTTGAATTAAATGTAATATATTTATCGCCTTTAGGTGCCTCAGGCTCAGGACAGGATAGGGTGGGGGCTTAGTTTTGTAAGTACCATCCCGGCATTTCCATGGTGTGACTGAAAAAACCCTGGTAGAACCAATGAGAATAGGCTGTCGCTGGGATCATTACCAGCACCTTCCGATTACTAAGAACATTTTCTAATTTAACTGTCATGAAGAAGAAGCTGCTGCTTTCGCTGTTAATCGACTTCGTAAAAACTTTAATATCTATATTTTCATTATTCGTTGTTTTCTTGTGTACGTTCCATTACACTGCGTAACCAGAAAAATGTTGTGGTAATTTTTTTTTGTGTATCTTTAGTGATTGGAACGCTTTGAACTCGAATCCTTTTTTTTTTTTTTAATGTCGACATTTCAGAAATTATTACATTTTTTCCTTTGGTATATGGAACATACTTATTATTGTTAGGACAAATAATTGCTATTTTCACTTTCCTCAATTCGCTACTGCGAATTGCAGTACAATCATCAGTAGCGGTCTTTGGCAGTGTTATACTGTTGCACAACACCAAGCTCTTTCTTAAATTATTTAATTCTTATTTCAATCAATCTAAAATATAGAATATGTAATAATATTCTATCCCCGGTGTTCAAAAATGCCATACTTTCCTTTTAGGAAGAGAAAAAAGACACTTTACAAGTTCACAGTTTAATCTTGAGTGTGCAATTTTTCCGCAAGCCTCTGAACGCCCAACCCGCTACATTAGCACTCCCTTCGCCAGATGTTGGAGCAGCATATCCTATATTAATACCATTGGCAGAAAGCTGTCGCAATCTTAAAGTCACTACTCTTTTCGTCCCCTCATTAGCTTTCCATTCCATCCACTTGTGGCGCGCATCATTGCGTAGACTGAAGGCGTCTGCTACTGCCCTTCATTTACTCGCAGTCACTACTCTCTCTCTCTCTCTCTCTCTCTCTCTCTCTCTCTTTGTGTGTGTGTGTGTGTGTGTGTGTGTGAGAGAGAGAGAGAGAGAGAGAGAGCGTATATATGCGTGTGTGGTTTGAGCGTGTGTTTCTGCCTTTGAATGTTACTACAGAATGCTGAATCTCACAAGCGGCACTCGTGCTCTACGTAACGATACTAGAGTGACTGCTTAGTATCGAGAGATAGACGCCAGAGCAAATATTTAAACTTGTATGTCCACTTCCAGTCTAATCAAATGCGGACCAAACTTTCAGTTCTAACTCAATTTTATACGCTTCTTAGCGCCTTGCTGTCCGTTTTTTAATTTAAGTTTTAATTCCTGAGTTATTCATATAATAGTATACCGTACTCTACATATAATAGAAAATACTGCAAATAATATTTACTTTTTTTTTGCAATATTTAGGACATAAATAAAAAACGGGCCAAACAGCGATATCGAGCGTAAAAACCTGAGTTGGAACTGAAAATTTGGTCGATATTGGTTTATACTGGAAGTGAACAAACCGTACTATTGAACATAAAAAAGATATTATTCAATGCATGAATAAGATGGAGGAAGAGAAAATCAAACACAATCCATTAAAGGAAGCAAAGGAAGTATGCGATGTGATTACTTGCGAAGCAGAATCCCGCTTTACATTCACATGGCACGTTATGGCAACCACGATGTTTAGTCTAGAGAAATTTCCGTGATACTTTTGGAATTTTCCAAAGCAAACTGTGGAGAAATTATGTTCAATCAGCGTGCGCGGCAGCGCGCTCAGCCAAGTTCCCAGCCGACCCGACGACGCCCGGTGCCAAGTAGCTTTACACGAAACACCAAAAAGGAGCAAACAGCAGTTAAATCATAATTTTCAAGACACCACTGCTTACTTACTAATTACCACAATACCGCCAAATCACCCGCGTTTGCGAAAAATAACATCATCTATAATACTACCAAACCTCAAGTCACAGGATTCATGGGGTGCTGAGTTATACTCCCTCAAAATTAGGCTTTTTTCGTGTAATAACCACTCACTGACTGACATAAATGTTTGACATGTTCCCGACTAGCTAGAAATACAAGAATTTGGTATGAAGGTGTATGACCATGAGTAGGTAAAGGAAAAAATCCGACATTTGAAAAAGTCACCATTGGATCCAAAATGGCCGCCAAACCCATTGTTGTATGGAATACACAGCCTAAACCGCTGGGGCTATTGAATTGAAATTTGGTATTGAGGTATAATATCACTAATAGATTAAGAAAATATTTTTAAATTTCCTAAAAGTCGCCATCATGAATCCAAAATGGTGGACACTAAAAATCCTTTTTCCACACCGTTTGAGCTAGGGAAATGAAATTTGGTATGAAGGTACATGATCACTAGTAGTTTAGAAAAATATTACAAAATGTTGAAAAAGTCGTCATCTTGGATCCAAAATGGCCGCCAAACCCATTGTTGTATATAACAGCCCAAACGGCTGCAGGTAGAAACATCAAATTTGGTATGAAGGTACATTATTACTAGTAGGTTACTAAAATATTACACAAAGTATCCAAAGACGACCCCTAGGGGGTACAATAGCCCCTTAAGTTGTAAAATCAATATACGTGTTCTGTCGTATTCCCGACTAGCTAGAAATACAAAATTTTACACATGTTTAGGAGAAACACAGGAATTGTATAAATAATATAACTGTTTTACTATCTTTTTTCATTAGCTATATAACTTGTTGCGAAGTGAACATTTTGTGAACGAGATCACGTTATGTTTAGTGTAAAATGTGAGACGTCATTTTTGTTTTTAGTGAAATATCGTAAACAGTAAATGACCATAAACGTTTGGTTTGCGCTGTATAATGTGTAAATCAATGAAAATCGTTTCTGGCCATAAACTATATGGTTCGAGCTAAGAAATGAAAAATGAATGAGAGAGAAGTACATGAAGAATGCAAGATTTTTTTTTCAGATCGGCGCGGAGGGCTGGGCAGCCATTTTGGCGACTTCCGGAGCACACTTGGAAACACTTCCGGTACGGCACAGAACTTTTGAGTAAACAGTACTTTTGCGTATGCCCACCGCTAACAGGGGGCTGCGCCCCCCCCACGCGGTTAACGCCGCCCAGCTCCCTTTGGACGCACCCTCCCCACCTTGCACACCTCGCTATCGCTCGGTTTGCATCCTGCCCTGGTGGGTTTATATACATCCTAGCTTTTAGTGGCATCTTTTAAAATTGTAAATCACAACTTTTATTAAATTTATTTTTGTGTATTTACATAAAAAACGAAAAAACTTTAATTTTCTTTAAAAAAATGTAAAAAGTCGACGCCAGGGTTTGAGCCCTGGACCCTTAGATTAGCTTTCCAATGTCTTGACCACAAGACCAAACTACAGCTGCCGGGTTGAGCGCTTCTCCCTGTTATTTATCGTTCAGGATAAGCGAGAGTGGGTTATTCCTACCGGAAGTGTTTTCAAGTGTGCTCCGGAAGATGCCAAAATGGCTGCCCAGCCCTGCGCGTCGAGCTGATAAAAAAATCTTGCATGAAGAATAGTAATATACAAACAAAAACTTACCCCTACATAGAAAATTATATTTTCAAAAAGTTGTGATATCCGAATCCAAAACACTCCGTGTCAAAAACAAAGCCAAGTTCATATCCTAAGCAGTACAAAAAAGAGAAAGGTTTCAGCATATGAAAGTTTTGATGTATAAAATTGGCCAAGTTCTTTCCTAAGTAGTTGTCATATCGATTTAGCTAAGTTTGATGGAACAAATAAATTTTCCTTATAGCAGTATAAGAAAAATTAATTTGTTCCATAAAACTTAGCTAAATCGATACAATGCCGCATTTTAAGATGATATACAAGGGAATAATCAGTGAAGTATCTTGAGCACTTTGATGAGAACTCGATCTCGTGAAAGTTTGATCAAGAAGTTCTAAAACTGAAATATTTGATGATGTTACATTTGTTTCAGACACACATATAGCAAATGCCTGGATATGCTTGCTCCCTACAACGTCATACTCAATGACAGGCTATATTGAAAGATAATTTATACCTGTAAGAAACTGACACTACTTTCTCAAAATAAGTTAACATTAAATCCTGTGAAATATAACAAAATTTCTCAATCATTTGCAAGATGACATTTTAGCATTGTGTGGGTACAATACATGTAAACATAAGAGATACAAGTGCAGTAAAACTGGGTTTATTTGTACGTACAATGTTCTGCAAATGCAACAAAAATAAAAAAAAAATAGTGACATTGGTGCTCTGTATATTCAACCCAAATCCAAGAATTTAAAAGCATGATTGTAATATCTTTAATATTTTTTTCTGAAATACGGAAGGTACAAGGTACAATTTGTTGTGGTGTCAGTCCGTGGACCGGCCGTTGAAAATCGCTATCGCTATCATACATAACCCACTTTTTATGTCACCGATAAACACTCGATCGAATATGAGTGTGTTGTGGTTAAGAGAAAGCAACGACAAACAGGATGTCACTCGTTGGTCCCTGTTAGCTTCGTACAGTGTGTGGGGTACCCACTTAACTTGTATGCCTTCCCTATGCGGTATACTTGAAGTCTGACTGTCTCATCAAAAACCGGGAAGGATTCGGCAAACTGACCACACGTTTGGCCGCTGTTCTGTTCTATGGACACCGTCAGGGTCGTCAGAGCCACGCCATCCACAGCCTATGGGCGCTCATTTCGGGGTTCATCCCATAAGAACAAATCTCCCAGCCTGAATTTCTGGAACCAATGCCTGGCAGCGTTCATTCACAGCATTAGCTTCAAAGTCTTGATTATTTTACTATTTGATTCGGCTGCGGACAAGTTCACCTTAATGTCATAAAGCAGACAACCCAGAGCAAGCTGTATCGACCCCTCCATTTTTATTTACAACTACTTAAGCTATGTCTGCTGTGAGTGCACAAACTGCTTGTCTTGGTCACGAACAATGTTCCCACTTCCATTCCAGTCACCTTTCCAGCACCTAAGGCATTTATTCTCGTATCAGTGATCACGTCTTCCCATGTGAAGTCAAAAACAACAAGAACATTTTTGGTTACCTTATAAAATATAAAACTATGAAGGAGTTGTGCTTTTAGACTTCTAATTGTATTAAAGATGATGATTCATTCTCATTTCTCAATTATATTTAGGTCTATAGTTACAGTCAATGCATTTTTGGAATTCATACTATACGTTAAAAAAAAGAATTGATTTCGTTAAATTTTAAGACCTACCTACCTTTGTATCCCATTTCAAAAAATGCAGCGCACGCTAGTGATTAGCAATAAAAAATACAGTTAGCAAAAGAATTCAAGATCTAAAGTTAAGCAAGAAAACTAAAGTAGTGCATTAAGTGCAATGAACTTAAGTATCAAAAGCCATGGCACTATTTTGCCAGTGAATACTAACCTTCTGTATCAAAGGATAAGCGAAAGCCAACTTAAAGACTGCTTTATATGAACTCTCCCCGATTCTACTAACACTTTTCGATGAGCAAGGGATGAAGAAAAGAGTCAAGTCTGCTCTGTTTATTTTCTTTGAAGCGATTGTAGATATCGACGTCATAGGCGGAGGTTTTCTGCTATGGCCCTGCCAATTAACCTTTCGTGATGTAATTCAAGCATACATAAAGTACGTTAAAGAATATTACGGTTCGAGTTCCATAATTCTTTCTGATGGCTATGAGGAAGGAAATTGAAGAGTATGCGCTAACTAAAGTCTATGTGCCATGTTGACAACCGAGAACGATGAGGGTAAAAGTAAGCTTTTAGGCTTCTCAGCGGGTGGAGGAGTACAAGAGGGCACGGGGAAGATCGTTGCCTCCATAAGGATCTATATGTAGCAAATTTTGGGCAACCGAAGTGGACTAGATAACATACATACACAGTTTCCCGCGTGTAAAATTCCCACACCCTTGTCAATGTGGATAGTGTTTCCAATTCCCTCTTCAGAAATAATTTCTCGCAACTGTTTTTCTTCTCTCGAGGTCAATTGATTCAATAGAAAGACAGTGCATTTTTTATGTTTGAATTAAGGAGTCTTTTAAGTTGGAAAGTCTATGATTATCAAAAATGCTTTTTAAAATCATTTCTCTGGAATAATGCCAAAAAAAATAAGAATAATAATTCTTATTTGTTTCGCCTTCTTTTATTATTCTGAAGTATGACCTAACTTTGAATCATCCGGCCGGCTATTCTCATTAAAGCCTTTCCAAATTCTCGCAGTCCAATCCAGTCATGTTCAAGTAGTACGTAACTCTGATTAAGTAAAATAAACTCACTTAGGAACGTATGACAACTCTACGATATATATTTTTCAATTTTAGACGTTTCCAAAACCAGGAAAAGAAATCATGCCTCTTGGATGGAAAGTTAATCAAAACATGCAATAGCACTCACCGAGCAACCGTAGCTCAGTTCATAGAGGTCATTAGTCCGACCCAGCACCCGACCGACTGAGGTTTTCCAGGGGTTTTCTGTCACACCAGGCAAATGCCGAGATCGTATATTAAATCTAGGATCAGACCGATTACTTTCCGCATCCTGTCCCCTACCCTAGACAGATCTGAGCCATAGATGCCTAAAGGTCATAAATGGATTCAACTCAATAGCACCACGCGTGTACCACAGGAGTCTACGAAGAATAAGGACAGGTTTCACGGGAACTTTTACTTTAATGCCTCTACAGCATCTTAAGGCAGTAATTCATTCCAAGGAGAAAGGAACGGGTTAGGTATTGATTATGTTCTCAACTCAATGGGTATCACAGCATTAGCCTGCATGACTGACGGATACCTCGAAATGACGGACCCCTGAGTTTGATCCGATCACACGTTCAGTCATAGCTTTAAAATAGTTTGGGGATGAACATAACCCTCAGCAATGTACTGCTCTTACATATGAACCTTCTCATCTGGCGAAAATTGTGAATAATTACAATTGCTATTATAATTACTTCTGATATGATTATAAGAATGAGCATAGTTGATTTGGCTCCTCCTCCACAGGAAATATTCCTCAATAGATTAAATATGCTACCGCTAAACTTCTGCTTCCACTTATAAGTTTTTCGATAATTTTAAGAATTCTTCTCCAATATTCTCAAAGTTCATATCTTTTTCTTAACTTACATTTCTGGATCAGACAGACAGTTAGACAGCTACGACCTAAGTATGACACATGTCTGGGAAATTATATCCCTCAACGAGCGCTCTTTCAGGGAGAGGGAAGAAGGTAGCGGCCAGGACCATTGTCTAGGTGCTATGCCGATTTTCGCCTAGTGAAGCTTAAACAAACCATGGAAAACATCAATCAGTAACTTAGCAGTACTTCTTGAACCTGACTGTCTCCCCAATACCGATCCTGAGTCCGTGAACGTAACCACAGAACTACGGAAGCTGGAAATGTTTTATTTCTTGCTATTCTACAAAGTAGATTAATATTCAATCCGTTATTTGACTTAATAATTTCCATCAACGAAGCCCTATCCAAGCTCAACGAGATCAATGAAATTCTTTGTTAGGTTCTTACAATACTTTTGTGTTGACTAGAGCATGTTATTGTTGTTCTTTATTATTATTTATTATTATAACCACCACCAATAATAATAATAATAATAATAATAATAATGCAAAGGATGCTGTAATATTTTACGCACCATCTGAAGTCCAGACCACGAGCAGCCACTGAGTAGTTCACAGAAGACAGCGATAGTTAGTGAATATATCTTTGTATTATTGATTTCTTTAGCTCTTGAGGACCTGGACATCTTATTTGTTAAAGCTGGAGAAGGGAAAAGTCTGTAGAAAGATATACTCTTCAAAAGCACTCCAGGAAAGATGTCGTAGCATATAATGAAAAGCAGCTTTTATTCCTACACGCAATCAGTGGATGCGACACGTCATCACAAAGGAAAGGTTACTATGATGATTTAAAAAAAAGAGAGATGACATTCCTGCCATAGTAAGTATATTTAATGAAGATGCCAGTCAAGATGAAATTTGTGGAGTGGGGAAGATATTCGTTCTCGCTTTATATTGGAAATGGGGATACGAAAACGTGCTTGATGAATACAGGTACAAATCGTCAACGATTTGACGAAGGGTCGTATTAAAAAAAAACTTACTTTTTCAGAAATGAAGAACGAAAAATAATTCCGTAGAGCGAAAACAGATTCAAGGATATTATTTTTTAAAACGGTGCCGCTATTTTATTTTACATTAAAAACAAATTGTATGGCGTATCAAACCCGTAAGTTAATCGCTACAGTAACAAATGTTCTCTATTGGATTCTATCCTGGATTTCTATATTAATACTCTTAAGAGGGCTCCTCGCTCCAGTCCCCCATTTTAAACATTTATCAAAATATTTAAAAATATAAGAGTACTATCAAAAATATAAATTCATAGCGCAGTAGAACGTACAAATTACTATGAAATGCAATGGACAGCAATCTCGAAATCTTGTCGATTGATGAGTGCTCAGACTTCAATTAAATAATGACGTCATAATCTTTGAAAACGTATCACTCATTAATGGACAAGATCTCGAGATCGCTGTCCATTGCATTTCATAGTAATTTGTAAATTCTAGTGCGCTATGAATTTACACTTTTGATAGTACTCTTACTTTTTTTAAAAAATATTTTGAGAAATGTTAAAACTGGGAGGGTTGGAGCG
>JAGDQP010017668.1:1379-38032 GCA_022664845.1 Lepisma saccharinum | reverse complement strand
GGCAATATTTTAGCTGCAAAATATTTGATGGTTAATGCGTTTGCTTTCTAAATCACTTCCACTGTGGCATAGGTTCGAGTCCTGGTCGGAACAAGAATACTTTTTCCTCTGGTCACTATGCCAATAGTAAGATCTCTTCATGTAATGACTAACGTATAGACTTAGAGCAAGCAAGTAAGCTGACTATAGTATTAGGTCAGACATACCCGGAAATGAAGAAATTGAGAAGTGGCAGTGTAGAACGCAACGTATATCTTTGGAATCATTCATCGAGATGTATATTATATTGATATAAATTTTGAAGAATTAATATGGGTTGCGAGAAAAACGTCAAAATATCTACCAGTGAAAAAGTTGACGAAATCAAGGTTAACGAATGCCAATGCCTTGTATGTAGGAATGGATCCTACGATATAATCATTTGCAGATTCTGAAGATGAAACTCCCCAGTGGCTGTATATAGAGCGTTACGCCTGGGGAATATTGGTACAAAACTCGTTCCTTAAACATAGTATTCGCCTTGCTGGTCAAAGACTGAAAGCTCATATACAAATTGTTTCAACCAAACAAAACATAAAAATAAGTTGGTTTTGGGATTTTAGGCCACGACTTCATGTTTCGAATTCAGCTATCTTTTCTACTCAGCCGCACGGCAAGTACGGAAAATCTTCTTTATATTTTGGTCTACACTCAAAGGGGTTAAAACATTTGATAGCTGTGAGCAAGGTACTGGTTTCAAATCTCACCCAGTTCTGATTAGTTTTACTCTTATCCATCCATTACTTTTCTTTCCCACTTCTCATAAATAAATTATACATTTTATCTATTTATACATGTTCATTGTTTTTTTGTGTTCAGAAGAAAAAACTCTGAAAATATAGCTATTTACTGTGTAGACACGGAATTATATTCTTTGCAATTCTTAAAGGTTTAAAAGTAAATATTATTTCATAATTTCAAACTTAGTTTCAAATGTTCTTGCAGGATTTTTGTTTAATGTGTTTCTGTGCTTGATAACTAATGTTAGGATAAAAGTTGTCTTTATATCAGGCGTTTAGTGAAACGATTCCCCTTGAGGAAAGTTCTAGCATTTCATTTTATATATATAAACTCCATTTAATATTGTAACTGAGCGTTCATAATAATACCAGTCTTTATTGCAGCATATGTTACGATAATGACTGAACAGTGTAAAATCGTAGGTTCTTAGCTGCTAATAATCTCGTATGCCTCTCGAAACATTTGACACTAAAATGGAATCTGGAATTGACAGACACACTTGTGAAGACAGTAGTACGAATATCATGAAGTGGATTATGGTAAAGATATATTTGTTGTTCAAGTGTATTTCTATGTTATTTATGCAAAAGTGTTGAGGATACAGAGGAATCTGTATCCATTCGCGTAGGAACAAGATTTTGTTGAGGGAAGGGGGGTATAGTCAGACATCCCGTGTGTGTGTTTGAGTTTTTGGGAGAGAGAGAGAGATAAATGGTGCATATACGTGTATGTTAAATGTACATATCGGTAGCATATGTTGAATGCATGGTGTCGTGTTTTAAGTTTTCGAAAAATAAACAGAACACTGAGAGCAGAAAAAAATACTAATATGTTCTGAGGTATATAGTATTGATTTAGGGTCTTAAGATGGTATCATAACAAAATTGTATGAATCATAATACCATAGTTCACAAAATGTAAATGTATCTTTGTTTTATATAAATAGAGATGGAACTGGCATTATTGTTAAAAATAGTAAAACAGTGTAACATATGTGTATACGTATGAAAAGTAAAGTGTTATATATTCTATACTACTGCATATTTTAAAAGAGAATATATCTACGTACGTAAAATGACGATATTACGATACCGTTATATGCAAATAAGTATCAATACTCAAAATATCTATGCATTACGTAAGTGGCCGATAAACACGCCAACATAGTTGTATATTCCAAACTAGACATTAATTGTTCATTTTAGCCCAAGATACTTATATCTAATTGTCACACAGACTCTTTGGTGCACGAAGCTACTTATATACTTAGTAGGGTCATACATTCTGTCCGAAACTTTTACGAATACTTCCAGTAGTTTGGAATTATGTATGAAAGTAACCTAGCATTGAGCTAAACGGGAATGTTGGTTGACCTTACAACACCATTGTTTTCCTTTGTTTCTTGCAGAGTGAATATGGAATTTGGAATGAAAGAGGATCGTACACAAATATGCATTATGGATTTAAACGAGAATCTCTGGAAGGAAAACTAATTTTGAAATCTGGAAAGTGCAGCCACATCTTTATTATGTTAGAGAAGAACTGTACTGGAGGGAATACAAATGCAACAAATGTGTTTACTGTTGGCCACTTGTTTACTTCAAGACAGATCTTGGCAATATTTTAGCTGCAAAATATTTGATGGTTAATGCGTTTGCTTTTTAAATACCTCCAAAGTGGCATAGGTTCGAGTCCTGTTCGGAGCAAGAATACTTTTCTCTCTGGTCAATATGACAATAGTAAGATATATTCATGAATTGACTAAAATATATACTTAGAGAGGAAGCAAGTAAGCTGAATATACTATTAGGTCAAACATACATGGGAATGAAGAAATTGGGAAGTGGCAGTGTAGGACCCAACGTATATCTTTGGAATCATTCAGCGAGATGTATATTATATGGAAAGTAATTTTGAAGAATTATTACGGATTTCGAGAAAAAACGTCAAAATGTCTAACTGTGAAAAAGTTGACGAAATCAAGTTTAACAATTGCTGTACTAGTCGTGTGGCCAAATGGTAAAGGCGGTCGACTACTGAGAGTTAGGTTCTGGTTTCAAATCTTGCTGTCTACTACAATTAATTTTTGTGAGAAAAAATAAGTGATTAAATAACATCATATTCAAAATCAGTATATATTGTGGACAATACAGGGTAAAAGGCTGAAAACAGTTTTATATACACCTGCGTGCAAACAACGATACAAAATATACCTCCTTGATACCTCTCCCAACATAGTGATCGTGAAAGACGTGAAATTATATAAACTAATATAGAGATAATGGGTTCAATAAGTTGAATAACGAAAGACAACAAAATGATGGATACAACACGTGCATTACAGTACGAGGACCTGATAAATGACGAGTGTACACAGTCTATGCCTGATTGTACAACATATTGTGGAAATCACAGTTGCCCAGACGTGAGTAATGTTCCAGGATACTCGTAGTTTTAGCCACGGGCTAAAACCTAAATACCATCAGTACAGAGAAAGACTTGATCACAGAATTCGTTAATTGGTTAAAAACAACACTACAATACGCAGGATGTTTCCTGTCGATATAGCATGAAATCAATGCCTTGTGATAGTATGTCGGAATTTATCCTACGATATAATTATTTGAAAATTCTTAAGAATAAACTCCCCAATGGCTTTATATAGAGCGTTACGCCTGGGGAATATTGGTACGAAACTCGTTTGTTAAACATAGTATTCGCTTCGCTGGCCAAAGACTGAAAGCTCGTACACAAATTGTTTCAACCAAACAAAACATAAAAATAAGTTGGTTGTGGGATTTTTGGCGAGGACTTCATGTTTCGAATTCAGCTATCTTTTCTACACAGCCGCACGGCAAGTACGGACAATCTTCTTTGTATTTTGGTCTACTGGATAAGGGGTTAAAGCATTTGATAGCTGGGTGTAAGGTACTGGTTTCAAATCTCACCCAGTTCTGTTTACTTTTACTCTATTCCATTCATTACTTTTCTTACCCACTTCTCATGAATAAATGATACATTTTATTTATTTATACATGTTCACCGTTTTTTGTGTCATTTTCGTGCTCAGAAGACAGAAACTCTAAAAGTATAGCTACATGGACTACCATAAGTTCAATTGTTTTCAAACGGACATATCTATTTTTTAAATATAAATTTACTTCAAAATGATGTTCCCTCTTTCCGCTCAAACCGAGTGGAATGTACTTCTTTCGATATACTGTCTAGACACGGAATTACCTTCTTTGCAATTCTTGAAGGTTCTACAGTAAATATTATTTCTTAACTTCTAACTGAGTTTCAATTGTTCTTGCAGGGTTTTTGTTCACTGTGTTTCTGTGCTTGATAGCTAATGTTATGATAAAAGGTTCGGCTTGGGTTTTCCGTTTCGAGGTTCAAAGTCAAAATTGGGAGGTTGTAAATTGAAGTTTATGTGGATTCTATCGATGTTTAAGGCACAACTTTTGATGTTTGCGTTACTTCGAGGATTTGGGGGTGACACAGAGCGATCATAACTAGGGGGAATCACTGTTTATGACCTAAAGTGTTCAAATAGTTACAAAATAAAGGCATAATTAAAAGAAAATTTTGTTCTATATACGAAAAACAAAATATGTTATATCACAAAACACGTACATGCGACAGAAATCAACACCCATAAATTAGTAAACAATAGAGATAATTGCTCATGTTACGGAAACTAATGTTTTCTTGTGTAAACATCTTATCTAGATTGAACTTGACTGCTGGCCATATTAATTTGTATTTCCTTAATCACACCCTTTACTTGTGGAATTTATTATCAAAACGCCCTTTGTCAACAAAAGGGTGAAATTGAGATATTGGCATGATTTATTTTATTTTATTATTTTCTAATATATTAGCAGTGTTTAATAAATCCAGAACACATGTAAAGCATTTAATTATCGAAGGAAATAAGTGTATAGAAACAGTAATTAACAGAACAAAATATAATATATTTTATCTTTTCCATTTTTTTTTTAAATATGGAACGTCCTGCTGCACTAAAACGTTTAGTATTATTTGTAAGATATTCATGGTTGCAAATTTTCAGTAACATAAGAAGTATGTAATAATAAGAAGTATGTTACAAATTTGTTTCTTGATTTCCCAACATTTATGGCTTTTGGACAAGTGGAGTTTTGATAATAACTCAACACTTAGTCCCTAGTGTTAATGGTGACACTGTAACGTATTTCTCTCAGCCCGTTATTTTATCTCTGGGATTTGAAAGGCGATTTTTAATATGTCTGTAAAATTACATCTTGCATCTATTTTATTTAAAATGAAATTGAACAAGTTAATGTTAATGTGAGTGGACCCGAAGAAACGATCCAAGGTTCTCCTGTGAAAATCTAATTTCCACGCATTACTCTAAAACGCAATTTTTATTGTAACAAAATATAACTAATAACTACTCCATAAATATAACTATAAATTGTGCACCATTTCCAATATATGTTAAAATGACATAACCAAATAAATACCGAATAATTATCCTGAAAGGGAAACAAGAAATATATACAAAATATACCAAATATAACATTTATCGAACACAATATAAAACGTTGCCTTAACTTTCACATCAAATTAACAGAATGCTCTGTGATAACTTGAAGAGTGATTTCTCAATTTATCATGTAATGTTTCCTCCACATATTGCATTATATATATATATATATATATATATATATATATATATATATATATATAACAATAGCAAAGCATCCATAAGTGGGCATTCAAAAAATTTTGACATGTTGGAGGGAAGATTCTATAGTATGGTCGCACCTGCACCTATTCAAAAACGTGTTTAGATCCACAAAATCTGCTCTATACGATATCTTCTTCAATACCGTGTTTCCATAGAAATACCGTGCTGCTGAGTATTTAAAATGTTACAGATACCAGCGCCTTAGACATACCCTTAAGCCTACTATTTATACCAGTATTATGTCAAATGCGTTGAAAAGCACTTTACTCACAATTGCTCCAAAATTCAAAAACTGAACCAGATATATGCATCGGTTACGGTGATAATCACCCTGCAAATTACAGAAGGTGTCCTTTTGACAAGAAGCCAAAGTCCGTAGACAAATAAATCAACGGTGCAATTCTGCAACCTCATCGTCTACTGACAACTCGAAAGCTGCATCTACTCCTGCATCTTATTCCTGTGTAATCAAAGTCAACAGACAAAATGAATGTTCTTTTTTTCTCACACTGATGCAGCCTCGCAACAAAACCAGGATGACAACTGTAGCTTTGCTCAGACAATAAATAAATTTCTTCAGCTATTTTAAGGTTTAAACTTACTCACAATCCTTGAAAAAATCGAGAAAGGACGCCGTAAACTCAAATCGAAAGACATGTTAACCAAAATTTTAGCATTAATTTCTATCGTTATATATATCTTCAATGATGGCACAGCCTAATTCCGGCCTTGATCGTCACTTACGTATTATGAACTGGAATGCAAATGGCATCTGGTGCAATTGCATACTTTCAAGGACTTTCTCCAGAAACCGCAGATTTATGTGGCACTAAACGAAACTCATCTTAAGAAGCACCTTACGCCCCAAATCAGTAATTATTTTATTATCCGTAACGATCATCCTGGTCTTAAAGTGTAAATTATCTATACTATGCGGAAATAACAATCCAGGCTTTTCAAACTATTGAGTCAACAGGTATCAACATCTATACTAAAGACTGCTCGATCAATTTCATTGTATTATTTAAACATCGTAAATTACCTGTAGTAGCCCGACACAAAAGGACCCTAAGTACTCTGAGAAAACTGCAGGCGATCTCAATGCGAAACATGTAAACTGGATCTCGTAAACTACCAATCAAGCAGGTTCTGGTTTACAAGCAGCACTCCTCAATATCAACCTCATACCCTCAGCTTCTGAAGAACCAACTCACTCACCATTCGCTGGTTTAAGACAAGACGTCCTTGATATCATCCTCAATACCGATATTACCATCATAGATTTTCTTTTTTCGATCAATGCATTAGACTACACACAGTCCAAATGTTATTAAGTAGATACCCCATGGATTTTGATACCTCAGTGAAGAACAGAACCATTGACACCAAAAATTCATTTTCTCCATTGCCAATGTTTTTTTTTTATTTGTTTTTAAAAATAGTTTGAACACACTCTTTGGAAAACAATTATGTTTCCTCACACTCAGATCATTTGTTCAGATAAATACATATCATGCGTATGTGAATATTTACTGCTCGCCAAAACTATGACGAACTTAATATTTAATTTAAAGCAAAAATAGGACTGGGAGGCTATCGTTCAGAATTGATTGCCTAGGTAGTATATATAAACAAGAGTTAGGATTTTTTTTTTAATTTGGCTGCTACAGTTTTCAGTAAATCCTTAATTCTATAACATGAACATTAATTTTCTTAGCAAATTTTGTTAAATACAAATACGGAACCAGAAGAAAGTATACTAAAGTTTTACTAGCTATCAAATGATTATAAACTAACAGGTTTCTAATAAACTCTGAATATACTTGCTTGCTTTTTCTTTATTGGAGTTATGAGGTTTGCGTAGTAATCAGGGTAGCATAATCTTTGAACTTGCAGAAATGTTGTAATAAACTTAGCGCATATGTTAATTGAAATACTTTATCATATATAACGAAAAGAACAAACACATTATTGTAAAATAAATTTTATTTTCAAGAGTAAGTTTTAGTTGTAAGGTCATAGGCTGCTACGTTGCTCAAATAAGCATATATGTTTTTGTTCAAGGCGGCGTTGATTTTTACACACTTTGTTATTGTGAGAGAGGGTGAATGGTGATAAAGAAGCAACAAGGATAATTTAATACTTGAAGAAATGTACTTACTTCGTAAGTTAGCATACAAGAATAAGCCACAGTGCTCTTCCCTGCAAAGCTTACAATCCTCGAGATTATATCTTGTCACACACATATTGCACTAAGAACCTTACACTTTCAGGAGAAAGACACAAATGGCGAAAAACAAATGATAGCTCTCTGGCATAGCTTTTATAAATCTTGAAAAACAAAATGATTTACTGAAAGCTACTTCCAAAGCTCTAAAGTACACCCCGATCAAATGTGTCTATTTTTTTTTCTTATCTTGTTCAGAGAGTGGATAGGCGTAGGCAAAACTTGAAGAAGGGGCAATAATAGGTTTCAGAGCTAAACATTTTTGAATACTCATGTTACGTGTAACATCACGTTTCTTACAAAAGTATTACAACAGCTTGCGGTCCTAGTTCAGTTTTAGGTGTGTTGGCTAAACAATGAGGAGAGTCGAGGTGCGAAAACCTGTTGAATGATTTGTCTGAGTCACACCAGCCAAATGTCAAAATGAACTTTCAAAAAAAAAAGTTTGATAGCTGCCACACACTCCCCAATACAATATCCCGATCGGAGGCATAATTAAATTCAATATAGATATAATAGATTCCAATGATTTGGAATCAAACAGATTTAACTTTTGAAAATTGTTAATTAGAATTAAATCGTTACAATATAACTACGGCCCCTCAGTAATTATGATATCACTATGTTACTGCGATACCCGTTGTTTTCCATCATGGCATTAAAAATACGTAACTCTAAAACCCATTATTGGCCTATCTTCAAACCTTGCATACCTGAAGCCACTAATACTTATAAATCAATACACACACACACAGCTGTAATATGTTTCTGAAAGGGGAAAGTTCAAAGTACGTATGCTAAAATAGGAAAATTTCGTTTGTAATATATAATACTATATTTTTGTTATTATTCCCTCACCGCACGACTGTGCACTTAAACAAAACGGCAATAATAGTTAATACTAGTTCTCACTAAATATGGCGTGCTTTAAGGAGAAAACATCTATTCAGAACTAGAACTATCAACCCAACACAGCGAATTCTAGTATAAAATTAGTTTTAACAAGGCTATTTTAATAGAATCCTACATTTAATTGATTTCGGGTTTTGGCGGTAACATACACACACAAACATACATATACATATTCAGCTGACAAACTTGTTTAGATCTCGTTCAACCTACTGAAGTTTCAATCTCACCATGTGACTTTGCAACTCATGATTTTGATGGATTAAATCACAGATATGACCTCAGAAATTTCAACTGAGCAGATCATATATATATATTCAGCTGTTCTTGATTTAAATACACTTAATTTCTTATTTAAAGCGTTTGATCCATAAATGAACAACTAAATCAAAACTTTGACACCCAGAGAGGTATGTCTACCATTGAACACACATTATATCTAATTGTGATATCTCTTGTTTTACGCAAGGCTGGGGCCGGTGTAAAACAATTACCCCAACATATGACTTTTCACTGCATTTCTTTGTGAAAATTCGTTGGCATTTATTCCTTGGTACCTAGATCTTTCAGAATGTATGAGAAATACAATATATTACGTATGTATTATTTTATAATGTTAGAAGTGTTGTGGGGTAACATATTTACTTCCGTTGGTATATTACGGACACGATGTTTTAAACAAAATTAAAAATGTATTGTTTTTTAATGTTTTGCAACGTAACTTTCATTTTTTTTCAGAATATTTAAAAACAATTTTATGTGCTATGTACAGAAAACAATTTTCCAGTATTCATAGAGAGCAACTTATTCTTTTCGTGTTAGGTCGTGTGCTCAATCCCAAGAGTCGACCAGCCTGGGTGAGCTTTTTAAACATGTTCTTCAGTCACACCAGGGAATCATTGGGATGGCATCTTCAACATAGACCCTAGCTTACTGCTTCCACATAATTCACTTTTCCCTTTCCCGGCATGAGTTTTAGAAACCTAAAACATAAATAAAATAAAATTTCAAGTTCAAATATTTTCACACATTTATCTTGTGATAACACCAAACATCGAATCCGTATGAGGACTGTGTTAATAAAATATATGATATTAATGTCTTTATGTGTTGCACTAGACAAAAGTCAAATTCTTCTGTATGGCGGAACGAAAAAACATAATTTAGAGTCATTGATTCAACATTCCGTGGCCATAATTTGGGGAAACAAAATTGGGATGTAAATATCGAAGTGCACTGGACTTACCATCTTAGGGAACATATTAGGCATTGCAGAATAAATAAAATATTGTTAAAACATAAAGCATGAAACATTTATACATCCAAAACATTAAATCTGCTTATAATCATTTAAATGTTACCGTCAGTAATGTCCGTATCTTCATTGCCATTTCCTGAAACAAGAAACTCCATGAAAAATCTGTGGATAACATTATTAACAGAAAATGTAAGAACAAATTATTGAGATTTATTTGGTATTACTGTGCCTTTTTAGCCGAATTAAATACAACTAAATATTTTGTTATTGAGCAGAAGTACATACATAATAAATGTGGGAGAAGAGTCATGTTTCCTAATGTTAATGTAATCACTTGTTACTCGTCAGTTGTTCCTTTACTTTCACAAACTACGTTACCTCACCTTTGTTATTCCGCATGGAGGATTAGGGGAATGTAGGTAACTTCATTCTTACTGGAGTTATTTTGCAATCATAATAAACGTTGTTTCTAATAGTTTTCTTATTTCTCTTCTGTTTACCACTGTTGCACGCTTCTCCCTCTTACACACCACACTCATTTTATTTGCATTCGTTTCCACCTTCCGAAAGCTCAGTGTACATTATATGTTATTATTTCACATTGCACCATTACACATTCTTAACTCTTCACTACCTGAGAAATATGTACACTCACTCTTCAGCTTCTATTGTCCAGTGGTTCCGCCAATGTCCACTCATAGTTCCACTAGGTACCAGCGGATCATTCATTTTCAGGTAGTTTTGACACTGGGCTTCCTCTGATTTCAATTTATTTTTATGAACTCGGCGACTTCTTCATTTCCGATTTTCAAACTTTCTCAATGTTCATTTTCGTTATTGGGTCACTATTAACTTCATTCCTGATTCTATTGTCTTCACTATCATCTTGGATGTTATCATCTGCGAAGATTTGTGTATAGTTTTCAATGTTGTTCTTCCAATTAGGTGTGTGTTTGCTACGCTCACATCTCATGGTGTTTAATACTTCTTTATTATTAATTTTGGATAAAACTATTTTATAAGGCTTTCTACATAGATCAAACTTGATATTTTCATCAACAAATTTACTTACCGTGTTCTCCTCGCTTCCCTAAGTTCCTTTTTGGATTGTTGTTTAATATTTCGATAATTATTTAAATTTATTAGTCTTAGTACGTGGTTGTCTGCATCCCGATAAGTGTTCAAGGAAAATGAGCCTTAAATACTTGAGAGCAATTGGCAAACTATCTTCAAAACGCCCTAAATATGCACGTTTTTATTTCTACATTCAAATAACTCCCAACATGGCTCAGTTTTTGATTTCACTAACACTCTTCTCCTCCCCCTCCCCCTCAAGGTGTTCATTCTGATCAGATATTTCCTTCTTTCCTTAACAGCATTAAAGTTATTGCATTTTAGCAGGTGATGATATCTCAATGGGAACAGTTAGTTTCACTACTCCTGAAAAGGCTGCAAAGGTTTCTAAACGAGCATATATGCCATCAACTCACAACTGTGATCCCAAACCTACACCAACGTTTTAAGATGTCACGGTTACCTTCTCTGCTTCGAATATTCACTACGCTACATTAGATGTGCAACGCCATTTACTTGAAATTGAACAATGGGACGGAGACTGTCGGATCAAAAACAAATGTAGTAGTACTGTATTCGTTCCTCTACATCTGGCAACAAAGATAGGTTAGAAATGAGAAGTTGATTGGTTTTCAAATATCTGTTTATCTGTGAAGGTTATAAAAGAAAGAAAAACGTGTAGGAAAAGTTGATGGATAGTAAATTAACAGAAAAAACTTTGTTCTCAAACAGTCTCCAACAAAAGGAGGTATGAAGTGTAAGGGAAGGAAAATGGCAACCTCTACAAATCTCCAACAACGGAAGAGGTAGGGGAAGGGGAGTAGTGAAGCAAAAGGGCGCATAGGGGTCGGAAACTGTAAAAGAAACGGTCAAAAATCGATTTTGTCAACGTCGCCGCCTATAAAATCTTTATTGATATTTGTTTATAAGTATCTCTCCTGCTTCCAAACCCGGACTTTCAAAACATATGAATGGTTTCGCTGTCCAGAAAATGCATGGAAACATGAACAAATAAAAGTGCCGAAAAATCAGTAAAAATGAACCAAACAATATGATATATTTAAACCTGTTATATCGTCTCTGAGGTTAATGAAAGCGGTTAGCTAGGACATTGGACTCAAATGCAGTGCGTTTAATGAATAATTTTATTTGTTATCCACTCTCATATCATGTATATGATAGAGTTGTTAGTGTTACCGAAAAGTTATATATACGCTGATGTTAGTAGCTCTGCAGTCTAAGCTTATCCTTCGTTATCTGCAAAATAGGTTGTATTGAGTTGACAATGAGCAGTACAAATGTTGAGCAATGAAAGCAGCCGCATCCAAGCGCAGCTGGAGGACTCAGCCCTATCTATTAAAGTAAGCTAGAAAGTTCTGTCGCTTTTTCACCCACCAGCTTCGAACAACGATATGTCACCCAAGACGTACCTGGAAGATCAAAAATAGTCTTCATCAGCATCAACGACCTTCTGCCAACGTTCTGGAAGTCCATTGAATCCATCGCGGTAAAACTTGGTGGGCCATGAAGCGAAGAAGGTATCAAGTGCATTTGGCACCTCTACTAGGGATTTGAGCGGGCATCCTCTAAAGTGATTGTCCAAGGAATGGAACAGGTTAAAATCGGACGGTGCAATGTCTTGGGAGTATGGCAGATGCAATAGTGTTTCGAATCCAAGGCGTAGAATGGTGTCCCAGGTCATCTTAGCCATGTGGGGCTTAGCGTTACCCTATGATAAGAGCACACCTTTGCGATTCAGAAGTGCTGGCTCCAGAGTTATGTGTTTTTTCTTAAACACGGCTCAACGGCTGACAGAACACAGCTGCATTGATGCTCTGGCTAGCGGGTAGCAGTTCCCGATGCACAATACCGCGAGCAGTACACCAAACACACATGGGAGCCTTCGTCTGGTGCAGTGCTGGTTTCGGCTGTTTTGGAACCGGTTCATGTGATGCTAACTAATGATAACGCCGCCGTGGAGCTTCGTACAGGACCCACTTCTCATCACATGTCAACACCCTGTCCAGAGAGACAGGAAAGAAACACAGGTGTCTGATTGCGTTGCCTTCTGCCCCTAAGTCAAATCATGTGGGACCCAACTTGTAGTGCTTCCCAAGTTGATGGAGGTGCTGCCGAATGGTTTCTCTACTCACACTGAATTATAGTCCAAATTCATCACATGTCTGGCCACTGTCCGCCTCAATTTCTTCCTCGAGATCTTCATTTGGTATCGTTGTTGTTCTTCCTGCATGTGGTGCGTCTTCGAGTGTATCGTCACCGTCCTTAGACATTATAAACTACCGCTGCACTCTCCCGTAGTCACGATACCCTCACAAAAGACCTGGCCTTCCAGTAAGTATTACTGTTTCTTCGAAGATGGTGTCAGTGAGAGTGCAAAACAACGAACTTGCAGAAGTGTTATTTGCATGCAAAGTTTGTAATGTATGTGTTTAGGTTAAGTACGTTTTAACAAAGTTTAAATTGGCCGAAAAGTTGGAAGCATCGTTGGATGACAGTTTAAGAAAAACGGTACTGCCACAATTCAATAAAAAGTGGACTAAATATCGTTGTGAAAAAGCACGGTATTTGAAGAGCAATGCGAGTTGGCTCAATGAATTGAATTGCCACCTCCACAATAAGACATAACACCTTTTGTAGATGATCAAAGAAGTTCAAGACGTGGTCGGCCAGAAAAAGAGTTTACGTCCCTTTCTGAACGTTCCAAACGACGAAAAGCTACACTATCAGTGAACTACACAATACGCTCTAGAATATAAGCTGCGTGTGTCAGGCAAGAAATCAATTGCAGATGCTATTAATACACTTTTGACTGCAATACATGAATCAGTTGAGAGTAAAGACATGGAAGTGGAAGCGCAGATCTATACAACTTTGTGTAAGGAGCAAGCACTAGCATTGTATTCTGATGTATATTTGACAAAAAAACAATACAAGCTGATGCGGAGCATGCTGTGAAGTGCATGCTGTTCTGTACTGCCATCGTATGATATAGTGTTGGAAGCAAAGAAAGATTGCTACCCTCGGATTTCAGTGTCAGAAATCGGAGCTAAAATGAAGTTTCAGGATTTAGTTGATTTTACCAATGTCAGGTTATTTGTATTTCTGAACACAAAACACAATTAGCCTTCTGATACAATATTAACAGTTGACTGGAATTGGGGATGTGACGGGTCTTCGGGACATATCAACTAGAAGCAAAATTTCATGGTCGAAGAGGTATATGATGAAAGTGTGTTTATGGTGTCATTGGTCCCCTTGCTTATTTCTGCTCACACTGCTTCAACTTCATCTACAGAAAACTATTCGTGCTGGAAAAACCCTCATTCTTCTTCTATTCAAGAAGACTATTCAAGCAGATATCCAAGATTTGCAAGCAACCTCTGTAGCCTTTGTACAATCCCAGTTTACAGTGACTCACAATCTACAGCTCACGATGATTGAGGATAAAGTTCGGCAGGCTCTAACTAATACTCCTTCGTCTGCTTCGTTCAAGAATTATGGAGCTAAATCGTCCGAAACGAACAAAATAGACGTTGTTCTCAAAAGACAAATCAACGAATCTGCAGTAGAGTATGGGATGTCCAGCCTCTATGCATGGATTCGATTCATGAAGTGTATTCTCTACGTTTCCTACCGGCTTTATTTCAGAAAATGGAGTGCGATGGGGACTGAACAGAAAGAAATGTTGGTCAGAAGAAAACAAAACATTCAGCGACAACTGAAGCAAGAGCCAGGCATCATTGTCGATGTGCCCAAAGAAGGAACAGGTACAACCGATGACGGAAACACAGCTCACCGATTTTTCCTACATTCGGAACGAGTATATGCCATCACGAAAGTTGACAGATATTTGATACACACACAGAATTTACGTTATACTTCGGGTTATTAGTTGTGGTCTAATTGTAGGTTGTTGTCATTTAAGACATAGTCTATTGAAACCGCGAAACTCTTGGTTAATTTGTACGATTGGTATTTCATGTCTTCTTTCCTGCATATTATATTAATTCATGGAAAGGCCTTAATAGACTCAACCATCTTGCCAATCGGGCGGATATCTGAAGAAGCATAAGATTCGAGAAATGAAGATTTTAAGCACTCGATGCTGTACAATAGTCGCAAGTGTTCCCGCGTTTCAACTAACGAGGATGTGATTCGCAACCTTCTGATATCTTCAGACCCGTTTATTACTGGGTTGCGACCTCAATGGAGTGCTTCTCCTCAGCTTGAACTGGTCAAGGAAGCGAAGCAAATGTTGTCTCCATCACGTGCAACTATTGATAATCATGACGTAAATGACGATTCAATGGAGTTGGACTAATCATAACAAAGGATTTGATAACACCAACAGAAGAAGTACCACCTTAGGTACTTACAATTTTTACTTTTATTGGCATTTATGGATGCATATCTTTGCTTGTTAGCTGACTACTTTCTTGTTTTTTATTCATTGTTTAAGTAGTGGGCATCGCATTTACCATAACATGCGTTGTATTATTTTCCCGTTTTACAGCTAATACATTGGTTGGGTAGGTTAATTATGTATCCTAAGACCAAACACACATTTGTTTTACATTTTCTTTTTATTAGCTGCACATGCAGATGGAGAGCACATTGAACCCTTAACCGCTTCTTGGATGCACATTAACACCTGTCATCACTTCGTACTGGCTTACGATGTCCAATTCACATCGGTGTCAACATGTTATGTTTTCAATTTACAAACTGTATATCTGATTCAGAACGGTTGATTTCAAGATGTCAGCTTTCATTGTTCTGTGTCCTCCCCAATTTATCCTCACCTGTATTACCCCCTACATTGTTCCTTTGGTTATGTTTTGCAGTATTTGGCATTTATGCGAGGGTTTCCATACTTTTGGACCACCCTGTATATATAACTGCACGTCTTGCAGCATGGATTCATCGAATCTGTTTCGCTGTAGTTGGATCGTTTTAGAAATGACAATTACCTACACAACAATAGGCAGCTGTGCGTCAACTTCCATTGTTTCGGAATAAACGATTTTTCTACGCTTTTTCCCGTTTCCGACCACTGTGCGGCGTCCTTCTCTAATTTTGGCAGAACAGGGTTCATTTCGGAAGGCTTATTTCTGAGATACCCTTGAGTGGTCTACTTACTGTGGTAGTAGGGCATTTTTGTCACAACGATGAACCTCAACAATGTTATAGTAAAACTTAAATTTATGTTGTGAAAATTAATAAAGTGATCCTGATCTGTGGATAGACGAGAACAGCGTTTGAATGCGTTACCACAATTTTAATGAACTGTAATCACGGTTTACCTGGTCTCAGCGGTTAGCAAAAGCTAACACGTTTAAGAAATTAAGCAGGTAGCAGAGTGTTGATCTAATGCTAGAGCTGAAAGTAATTGTACAATAACATAATTATGTATCCATCTACTCTGGTTTGGGCATGGATCGTAAGAGAATATGAAATGCAAACCTTGTACTGCTTCGCTGCAATTACATTCGTGCAAATCTGTGTGGACATTTCCATATGTAAAATAACACATTTTTTTTAACTATACATTTATTTACAAAAGGTTAAATTGATTTTTACAAAAAAGGGATGAGCTAGGATTGTTGGTCTAATATTACTAAACTATGACAGAGCTAAAAAATGTATAATCACTGTTATTTTCTCTAGAGTATCTACGTTAAGTTTTGCAACAACTTTCTTGAATCACAGGTTCAAGTCCTCACGAAATGTCCAGAAATAAGACATAATCACATTTGTGTCATGGTGCAATGGAGACGTTGGGCGAGTTTATGCAAGTCGAGTTTAAAAATTAAAGTTATAGTCAATTGCGGAACGCTTATAAATTATGATTGAAGGTTAATACTTACCTGAGTTTATAAATGGCGAGCTTCTGTGTTAAGATCAAGGTTTCTGATGTTGTCGAATTAGGCGCTGGTGAGTATTTTATTTTATCAGGTCCCTAGCTTCGGAAAATTTGGTTGAAATGGCAACATGTATTGCGCTCCTAAAATTGTATCTCGGACGTAATTTTATCCGTGACTTACTATTGCATGTTGTTTGTCTTATTTGTATTTCTGATATATTTTTTGTTATTATAAATCTAGATTACAACTCTAGATTACAACTTAAGATTATAACTCGGTCTGGGTGCGTTGCAAATCTCTGAATGAATCTAGGTTTTTCAGGATGTCGAAAACAGTTCTATGTGGTTTTGGATATTCTGCTTATTGTAATTTGTTGTCCTTTTTATCTTGTCAGTATCACGTACGAAAGAATTCACATAGACTAAGCGGCAATATGTTTCCTGTTGTTTCAAGGTACTTTACCATGAATAGCTATAGTTAAGAATATGTGTATTCTACTTAGAATCGTGATACACTCCATTAATAGTATTTCGAAAATATATCCAGATATATGCAAGCGTCCTGGCAGAAATATAGGCAAGGGCTAAAAATGCCCCTTCTAAAAGAAAGGAAAATAAATATAACATAAAAAAATAATATTTATTTAATTAGTTTTCCACTGACTCACTATTAGTAGTTTACTTAGGAATATATTAAAATGCAAGGAAGGATCATGAATTTATGTTGATATGCAAGAATCTTAGGGAACACTTTAGGCATTGTTGAATGTCTATAATATTCTTAAAACAAAGGGATTGTAAAATTATAATTTCAAAATTATAAAAAAATGATATAATCGTAAACGTTTTACCGTCAGTAATGTCCGTATCTTCATTGCCATTTTCTGAAACAAGAAACATCAAGAGAAATGTGTGGATAACAATGTTAACGGAAAAAATAATAAAATTTCTTGAGATTTATTTGGTACTAAAGCGGCATTTTAGCAGAATTAAATACAAATAAATAGTTTTGATTTGAACATAATAAAACTAATATGTAAAATACGTTATGTTGTGTATTTTTGATGTAGTGAACTTGAAGACGATAAAGTTAAAAGCCACAAAATGTCTGTATTTACTTATATAACGACTAAAGTTAAGAGCAGAAATACGGAATATTAATTTCCCCTTCCGCAAATTAAGGTGAGAACATTATGAAACAAAATTTAAAAATTGTAAATAAACATAAAGCAATATATCTTCAAAAGTCTTTTTTTTAATACTTCACGTTAAGCGCTTAGTAATTTCTCGATATTGAACAACAAAATAAATGATGGCATTTTTATATCTCACTAGTAATGATATTATTATATTTACTACATTTTCTAATAAGTTCCTAAAACATTACTTTCCTGAAATCAAAAAGTTTCATTATTTTTTATTAGTGGTCTCACTTATAATCTCCTGTCTCTTTGCATCTTTTGCTCAAAAAATTGTTCAATTTTGGGGCCTACATCAGGAACGATTTCGTTCTCTTTGCGTTGGGGCTGTTGTACGTAGGATATTTTGGGGTTGCCGGTGTTTTGGCATTCCAAGAATCCTTTATGTTCCTTCACTTTGACACTTCATGTGTTTCTGGACGGGATTATGACCAGGCATCCAGAATGTTATCTTGGTCTCTGTTCCTAAGATGCATCATCTTTTCTTGATGGTACCTTCCTATTTTTTAAAATTAAAATCACATAATTCAAACGTACAGAAAGTTCATTAAACACACATAGACGTAGACATAGACACCGCAGACCTAAAAATCAGAAACATTGACGTGAATGTCTTCTTGCTTCTGGAACGTTCATATTTTACTCTTTCAACATTTTAAGTGATTGGCACGAGGTTCTCTTAGCCATTGGAGTTGTGTTACAACAAGGCTTTTCTCACCCTCATGTCCTTATTAGTCATTGTACCTCTTCCAATTCGTCACCTGTTACTAATCACCTATTACGTTCAAAAACTACGTTATCTCACCTGTGTAATTCCATTTGATGGGGCAGGGGGATGCAGGTAACTTAATTCTTACTGGAGTTATTTTGCAATTAACATAAATGTTGTTTCTAATGCTTTTCCTATTAGTCCTCCTCTTGCAATCTTCTTTCTCTTACAAACCACACTCACTCACATGCTGGTCCTATCTTTATTTTATTTGCATTCGTTTACAAATTCCGTAAAGTCCGAGTGTTTTTGTTATTTTTCATATATTTCACATTACACCATTACACATTCTTAACGTCACAATTGCCGGTGTTCACAGAACATATGTTACTGATGTCTATCCTAGTTGTTTTCTTTCTTGACAAACTAGATCTTCGCAAATAGGTCTTCACAAACTAGGCGTAGGTAATATCTCACATCCATAGAACATGTCCTAAACATTTTTGAAATGTTTGACTTTATTTGTCAATATGCCTCGTGACCAGTTAAAAATTGCATAAGTCTCCTACAGATCCCCATATACATTTCCTGGCTCCCAGCTACATGCGATAAAAAGCCATTTTCCTTTATCCTCCCGTTTAGTAGTTTTACCAAATTTGCTCCCTTTAATGGTTTTCAAAAAGTTCCTTGGTTTATACATTAAAAAAAAATAGTTAAATATGGCGGACATACATATTTTTTTCTAATTTTTACAATTTGATTTCAGTTTATCTTTATGATCTCAAAGACTTGTTCATTTCTGATTTTCATATTTTCTGAATGTTGTTCTTCGTTATTTGGACCACTATTAGCTTCATTTCTGATTCTATTGTTTATTTATATATCATCTTAGATGTTATCGTCTGCGAAGAGTTTGTATACAACATTTCAATTGTGTCATTCCAATTAGATATTAATTGCCTTGATCATCTATTATGGTGTTTAATACATCTTTGGTTTTAGTTTTAGATATAACTATAAGGATGTTTGCATATGTCAAGAGTAAGAAATTCATCAACAAACTTATTTCAAGTGTTATTTCACTTCCGCAAGTTAGTTTTCGGATTACTGTGTATTATGTCCATAATTATTTAGACTTCTGTGTCTAAGTACGTGGCAAACTGCGGCCCGATAAATTTCCGTACTTCCCTTTGATTTTCTTTTAAGCTAGTTAAAACACTGTGTCGAAAATAACATCCTCCTGTGATTTTTATTTTATTTGAGGACTTCACTCCAGCGTTCCCAATATTTAGTTCAAAATAACTTGTTAATTCTGTGAAATTCCAATTGTGTTTTACTTATGGTAGAATTAGGATTTTGGCCAATTTCTTTTTATTGTGTTTATTAATTTTGAAATCAAGTTTATTATTATTAAGTTTGAGGACCCTTTTGCGGTACTGCGGAAACGTTGTTCCTGCATTTAAGTATTTACTCTGCAAAATTTCAGAACTCTGGGATAATATATTGTGTTCTGACACTGGTCCCTCAAATTTCGAAAATTTGGTAAAAAATAGAGAAAATGTAAAATTTTGTAATTTTCAAAAAAATCATAATGCCTTTCACGGTAGTAAGGAAAAGTTGTACCTACATCTAATTAATACCTGTCCAAAATTTCAGAATCCCATTATGGTATCTTCTGTTCTGGCAGGGGGTCTAAAATTTCTGAAATTCTGTAAAAACAATCTAAAAATTTTCATTTTAAAATATATTTTCATAATCACAGTAATAATATAGCACATTAATGTGCCTTTCGATTGTGAAGAAAAGGTGCAGCTCCATATATTTAATTACTGTGCAAATTTTCAGAACCGTAGGATATCTTCCGTTCTGGCGATAGGCCTGAACTTCCATAATTTTCAAATAAATGAAACAAATAACATACTCCTTTACTTAAATCAAAATAATTCATTTATTGAAATTAAAGCAACACTATTTTATAACTACAAAGGATTAAGTTAATTACAAAACCAGAAAGAAATGTATTACAAGTTTGCAGTGTTTCTAACAGGTGGCTCTAGTTGTTTTAAAGATTGGCGTAATAATAGCAACTGCAAAGTGATGGCCAGTTCTTACTGCTTTCGTTTACGGGCAAGGCACGCCACGTAGTACTAGTTTACAACTACATATTATATTCACTAGAGCCATTTCGCGTGAAACGGCTTGATGTTTAAACGACAGTTAGTATTGTTATAGTCCTAATGAATGTGATTGCTGAGTCAACAATGTAGACTCGATAAGTTGAATGTTATTGTATTATTTAAAAGTTCATACTGGTGTGAGCGATAAGTATTATTGACTGACTGTTTAGTGCTTAGACTGTGTGATAACTGTATTCAGTGTTTAATACAAAATGAAATTTTAAATAATAATAATAGTGTTTAATAAAAATAATGGCAAAGTCTACGAAGTTCTCCAAGCGAGGTGCATTGAACTGTTTAATTTTTGGACAACCGGAAGATTTCTCTCGAATGCTTCCAACATACGAAGATGTAATAAAATGCTGCATTTCCGAAAGGTGGCGTATTGGATCTGCTGCCACTGGTAAGAAGGAACCTCATTTTTCTATAATTGTTCAACAAGTATGTCTGAAACTCCAGAAGCTATACTCTGAAGCCTCAATTCCAACTGTTTCAACAAAACGAGTGATGGATTTGATTCAAGCATATCACAAGAAATGTATCGATATCAAAGCAGTATATAAAAGAATTGATAAAAGCTCAGTAACTAAAGCACGAGTTGAAATTTTAAAGAAGATTCCCGCTTTCTCTTTGACATATCAGATTGAAAGTGCTCCACCTTTAAGGATTGCACGTGTCCCAAGGAATCGAAGGTACCCGTAAAGGAACAGTCATTTCTTACCGAGCAAAGAACTAAGCAACTAATGTGCATCGGCTCGGTCGATGTGCAAGAAACGAAGCAACTGGAAAAGCGTCTCAAGAGAAAGTCAAATGATTTACTCCATATTTCTGAAAGTAATGCCTCGGCCAGCTCGTTTCATGGTTCAGGTTTATCGTCATCGCAGCAAGATCTGCAATTCACATCAACAAATTCAACATCCTCCGACGAAGATGATGCAAACAAAATGGAGGAGGACTTCGGCTATGCCAATTACATTCCCACCAAGGCTTTGAACACTGCAAGTCCAAGATCTTTGCCTTTAACATCGTCCTCGTCTCAAATGCGAATAAAACTTACAAGTACCGCCATATTAAGTCAAAGATTTGGGGTATCGCGTCAAGCCATTGCCACAGGTGTTTTTCAAGACGTAGGCTTAATCAGTGCATCAGATACATCGTTTGTGGTTGACAAGAGCAAAATAGCTAGAGAAAGATCTCGAACTGTGAAAACAATTAAACGTGAGAGTTTGGAAAATGCCTGTGGTCCTATATTAGGACTTTACTTTGATGGCCGACTTGATAAGACATTGTCAAGGGAAAAGCATGATGACAAGTACTATCAGAGAGCAATAATGGTAGAACATTACTCTCTTGTGAAGGAATCTCTTTCTGGCTACGTACAACACGTTACACCTGGCTCTGGATGTAGTCAGGACATTTCTGAAAGTATTTATAACTATGTCACAGCTAAGGTGCCCGGAGGTCTCAACATCGTTCTCGTGCTTGGCTGTGATGGGACACCAGGGGACACAGGAGTTCACAATGGAGTACTACGGGGCCTTGAATTGAAGCTAGGCAAACCCGTTCAATGGGCTGTTTGTCTCCTTCATTTTAATGAATTACCTCTACACCACTTGTTCCATTTCCTGGATGGTCCCACTTCCGGCCCATCTTCTTACTTCGGCAGCATTGCAAAATCTTTGAGTGGCTGCGAGCTGCTTCCACTAGTAACATTCGAACCAATTAAATTTACCTTGCCTACAATTGATCCATCCATTCTGAGTAAGGAACAAAAATATTTGATGGATACTGCTCTTGCCATTTCTTCAGGAATCTGTCTGGCAGATCTTGCAAAACGCGATCCAGGGCGCCTCAGCTTGTTCCGGTGGTTGACAACAGCGAACAAGATCTTACGAGTGTACGTTTCCACGACGAAACATTCGCACAACCTGAACATTATATTGGAGTTCATTATGAAGGTGTATGTGCCATTCTGGTTCCGTTTCAAAATCCAACATTCAATTAAGGATGGAGCTCGACACGTTCACCAATTCATTGCGACTTCTAGATATTTGGATAAATTTTACCTCGACGTGATTGATCCAGTGATTTCGCGAAATGCTTTCTTCTCATCTCCAGAAAACATTCTAATTGCGATGCTAACTGATGAAAAGACGCATATTAGGACCCTTGCAGTTCGAAGATCTATAAAAGCCAGAGAAGTTGAAGCAACAGGTGAAGCTGATGGTGTTCAGCTGATGCTAAATTTTGAAGCTCAGGACTACATCGATATGATCGACTGCCAGACAATCCAAGTGACCGAACCACCAGTCTTGAATGACACAACAACCGAAGATTTGCAAGCCATGCTGCAAGCAGGGGTTCCAGCTGAATGGTCGTTCACTGACTTCACATGCAACACCCAAGCTGTGGAAAGAACTCTACAACTTGTTACGGAGGCCTCAAGTAAAGTTTGCGGTCATGGAAAAAGGGACGACTTCATTCAGGCTACCTTGAAATCTAGAAAGATTATGCCATCATTCAGATTCAAGAGTCAGTATAAAATCTGAAACCTTCGCGAAAGATTTTCTCTAACCTGAAATTGACAGTTTACAATTTTTGCTTCATGTTTTGTATAGCGTATGAAAGTTGTATAATGTACACGCTTATTTTTCTGTTTGCTTAAACATAAAGATTTTAATCTGTAAGCTCTTCGTATAAATTAAACATTTGAAAACTATTCTCTTTGTAGTTATGAAATGTTGCTGCTTTACTTGAAACAAGTGAGTTATTTTATTGAACTAATCTATGGTTTCTGTATTTTTGTACAAATTCAGGCCTACTGCCAGAACAGAAAATATTATCCCAGGGTCCTGAAACTTTGTATAGTAATTAAATATATTTAAACGCAATTTTTCGTTACTATCATGAAAGAAGCTGTGATAAATGTCATACATTTAAAAGATAAAAAAAAATGTTAAATATTTTGCGGTTTTCACCGATTCTTTTTTAAATTTGAGACCCCATGCCAGAACAGATTATATCATTCCAGAGTTATGAAATTTTGCAGAGGTAATAATTAGATGTAGGTACAACTTCTTCTTACTACCGCGAAAGGTATTATGATTTTTTTGAAAATTGCAAAATTTTACATTTTCTCTATTTGTTTTACCAAATTTTCGAAACTTTAGGGCCCGTGCCTGAACAGAAACTATTATCCCAGGATTCTGAAATTTCGCAGGGGAAATACTTATATGTAGGTACAACTTTTCCGCAGTACCGCAAAATGGTCCTCAAACTTTCGATTTTTTCGACCCCCTCTACTGTTCATCATTATTTTGATCTCTTGTATAATCTATTGTAAAGCGGATAGTAGCATAGGCGCCGGTCGTGGAGAACACGTAAACCGTTGGCATGTATTAGGTTGCAAATATTTATATTTGATAAAGTAACATTTATATTAGATTCCACTCAAGTTCTGCTTCTGAAGTTGGTGGTTGTCCTTCTCTATTAATTATAGTCAAATTATGCTATTCAATCAGTTCTTCGAAATGCTCTCTAATTTTAACAGTATTAGGGGAAGAACCACTTCTGAAATTTAACTTTGAATCCTCCCAGGGTAAATACAAACGCGTTATGAATTAAATTCATCATTTCATCAAACTTATGTTTTTGCAATGTTTATACAAACTTTCTTATGTCTAGCTTTGATGTTGAACAGAAGTGTGAATGTCCCATGTTGTTGCGTGATTTCATGTTGATAAACTGGGCGGATTAAAACCGTAAGTGCATTACGTTGTTCATAAACATAAAGCGAACGTTACTAGAAGGTTAGGGTCCTGTAGGATTTTGTGCGGAAGCTATTAAAGACCAAAACTTTCCCATGTCAAGCATATGGAAGTAAACGAACCCATTACGTTGGCTCTAAAGACTCATAATCGTAAGGGTTTTGACCTAGAACATCAGGTGTCCTTGGAGAACTAACTGTAAATAAGCGGAAATAATTAATTCATGATTCTTTTCAACACTTAAAAAGTCCAAGGTTAAGTGATATATAAGAACATGAAATGTTAAGTGTTTTTTTGGTTCGGGATCGTGGGTGATGGGTGCATATTTGTTTGAGTCATTGGCCACACAAATGGGGATTAGAACCCGCAAAAAAAACGGTTTTTTCAGCTGCGTTTTGTAGTGAATAAATTTGGGGTTCCTACCCCTTGGAGTGATCGTCCCCCCCCAAATGTTTTCTGGTTCAAAATTTGGTCGCGATCATTCTGGGGAGCCTTTACCTCCCCAATTTATGTGGGAGCTGCTAACCAAATGTGTATGGGGTTGCCCCCTTTTTTGTTAAAAGGTGAAGAAAAATGAAAGGAAAAATAGAATTCGTATGATCAATCTCCAATTCCCCCAATATCCTCTTTCCCAGACTGTTGTCGGCTCCCTTCCGTGTGCTGTGTACTCCGATCTGCGTTCCCGGGGATGCGCCTATTTTTATTTTTCATTCTCTAATGTACTATATAAACTAAATTATAATTCTGTATTGATAGTGTTTTATTGTGCGCGAGTGCACTATTTTTCGAACATGGCATAACAGCGCGATCTTTCTGACCTCACTTGGTCCGGCTTAGAGCAGCAAGAAGAGATATAGATAAAGCCAAAAAGTAAAATATAAAGAAGAAATAAATAAATACTTCAACAACGAGATCCATCAAGGAAGACAAAGAACTAATACGAAGCATCGTAGAATAAGTAAACGCATATGAAGATGGGAAAGATGCAGGCGGAAAGAAATGACACTCCAAAAGCTCTACGAAATGTTAGAAAAGGTCCAAATGGCTAGGAAACCGAACAAGGAGCTTCTAGAAAAGGTTCGGCAACACTCATTTCTGAAGAATCAACCAAATGGAAGATAAATGCAGAATAAAAGGAATACGTTACCAAGCAGAAAATAGACGAAAATGAAATGGAAGACCTCCGAATCCGCCAAGTATTCTTGGAAGGAAGGATAATGGAGTTGGAGAAGAAACAAGCAAAGTTGTAAAAGGAGAATGAGTGGCTCGGAAAGTGCGAGATCAAGCTGGCACAGACTGAAACCAAATTAGAAGAAAGGGAAATTGAACTATAGAAACGGGAATGGAAAATATGCCAACTGAAACATGAAGATATCCAAGGTAGATCCTTAGAAACAAGGAATTGGAATAACGAACTAACGAACAGATTGAGAGGAGCAAAGAATAAAGGGAAGGGAAGTTGCGTGAACTTCAGGAAGGTACAATGAAACTTTGTACAGAAAATGGAACACTGAATGCAACGAATGTAACAAGTGAAACCACGCCTCCCTTGGTTAGTTTCGTTGACATGATCAAAAGAGATACAGCTAAGATCCCATAGAAGAAACGTCATATAGTTTCTCACAAGATGAACTCAAAACCAACGATCGTGATAATGGAAAAAGAAGGAGAAATCCACAAGGACACTAGGATAAGGCTAACCAAACTACCCACATAGCACATTATGTATAATATATATCTGAAAAAGATATAGAGGGCTAGCTCATGTCTAAGGTCTAACTGTGATATCTACTGGACGTCTAATATATGTTTGAGAAAGATATTTACCAGTGACTTCTTTTTATGTGACTGGTAGATATCTAATATACGTATATTATATTGTTTCATATCTTGAAAACGCGTTTGTCTTTTGTTTACCCAAGGCTTAACGCAATGCGTTTGTTCTTTGTTCACTTGACTACTAGCGCCAACTGTGCGTTGCTGTCGTACAGTGACTCAGCTAGTCAGAAGGAAGATCGCAACGGTCCATACTGGATTAGGAAGAAAATAATTTAAACAAGAGGACAATTTTGGAATCAGGTACGTACGTGAACATTTAGTTCAGTATTAAAATAACTTTTATTTCCTTCTTTCGCTTATGTTACCTGTGTGTGTGCTACTGTAACTCTTCTCTTGAATCTCGAAAGAAACCGTTGCTTTATGGTTGGAATATTTATATTTGTAGCACAATCTGCATCCCGGTCCGGCATTTGGTATTTCTTTAGTATATAATCGGATGATCTTTTCGCAGTTGAGTTAATTTGCTAGCCTAATATTGATCAGTAAATAACAGGACGATTTTGAATCGTTGCTATACACTGGAGACAAAAAGATATTCCCATGTATCTTTGATTAATGACTATTGGTTAGGTTACAGTATGCTTTGATTTAAGTAGGGCCAATATCATAACTTATTGTATTTTCCTTTCCTGGATATCGTGCATTCACCCACGCGGGCCAGTGTTCTAGAACCGTGTCCAACTCTTTTTCGTTGCAGCTATACAAAAATGTCTGCGAATACAAGGTGAATAAAATTCGCGGCTACATCTTAATCCACGAATTTTAATTAGATTTTATTTTCAGTGATGGCCTTTAGGCATCTATGGTATGTCCGGTACCATCAGGCAACTTATTGGTTCATCACTATGATCAATAAATTCGGGCTCGGCAAAGTAGTTTTCAATTTTTGTGTTAATTTATCAACATTTTGTAATCTACTTCGTATGTTCTTTGATTAACTTGCAAATCAATGTTGCTAACAAGTGGGGTTTTTGACCTTCTGCGAATTTAACCTTCTGCACTTCCACAATCTGGAAAAGTTTTTTGATCAACTCGTTGTAGAAAATATTTATACTTGAGTTTACGCAATCTACCTTTCTGCATGTTGTTCAAATAGCATGATTAGGGGATTTTTGAAGGTATTACAGAAATCTGGGGCATGTTGCCTATCCACAATGTGGAAAACTAATTTTGTAGTCACGTATACTGTGTGGTGATGTTGGGATTTTGCTTTTAATTTGGTTTTCGACTTAGAAATCCCGAAGAACGGCATTGACAATTAAAAATATGCACTTTCATACTACTATTAACTACAACTATATTTCCATATGATATAGGAAGTTTAAAATATACTTAATGTCAACACAAAATATAATAAATGTTTATATTTACAGCCTATTATGGTTCTATATGCATTACATTTTCATGTCATATGTTTCGTTTTACTGTTCGGCTACTGTATTAGTTCCTCTACATCGGGCAACACATATAGTTTAGAAATGAGAAGTTGATTGGTTTTCAAATCTAGGTTTATCTTTGCCGCTTATGAAAGAAAAATACATGTAGAGAAGATTGACGGATATTAAATTAACAGAAAACACAAAACACAAAGGGATATATAAATTGAAGGGGAAGCAAAACGGCGACCTCCATCAATCTCCAACACGTAGGGATAAAAAACGCAAATTGGGGAAATAAATACGGCGTCCTCCTCCGATCTTTGGCAGAACACAGTAGTCAGGACTTGTTTCTCTGTGCCCCTTAACTGATCTGCTTACTGTGGTAGTAGACCATTTTTCTGACAACGTTGAACTTCAAAATAAATATGGTAAAACTTTAAATTGTGTTGCGATGATTAATACAGAAATCCTGATCTGTGGAAATACGACGACAGTGTTTGAATGTGTTACCACATTTCCAATGTGTTGTAACCATGGTTTAGCTGGTCTCAGCGGTTGGCAAAAGCGAAAAATGTTAAGAAGTTAAGGTACTGGAAGAGTGCTGATCTAGTGTCTGGTGGTGAGCTGAAAGTAATAAAACTATAACACATTTGTGTATAGATCCACCTTGGTTTGGGCGTTGGCCCGTAAAAGAATATGAGATTCATTTTTTTACTGCTTTTCTGCAATTATATTCGTTCACATCTGTAGAGATATTTCCATAGTTACAATAAAACAAATGTTGCACTGTACATTTATTTACAAAATGCTAAGTCGCTATTTACAAAGAGAGACGAGCTAGGTTTGTTGGTCTAATATTACTAATCTAGAACAGAGCTCCAACTTGTAGAAAAAAAAATGTTTTCTCTAGAAACTTATTCAATGATTTTCTTGAATCGCAGTTCCAAGTATTAAACGAAATGTCCGGAAATAAGACATAATCACAACTGTGCCACGGAGCAATGGATATTTCGGGTTAGTTAATGCAAGGCAAGTTTAAAAGTAAAGTCAGAGACAATTGCAAACCGCTTATAAATTATGATTGAAAAGGAATAATTACCTGGGTTCCTAGATGACGATATTCTGTGTTAGGCTCAAGGTTTCAGAGGTCTTCGAAACAGGCAGATATGAATATTTAAATGGCTTTCGAATGCCACGCCTAGGAAGTTCTGGTTGGAATTGCAAAGCGTCTTGCGCTCCTAGAACCATCTATCGTTGACGTAATTAGATCCTTGACTTATTATGGCTTGTTGATGCATTTATTTTTCTTTCACATATTATTTTTGTTTTTACAATTTTAATTATTTTGGGTAAGTATAGACTACTTACAGACTATTCGTTTTTTTAAAACTATAGACTGATTTTAGCTTTACAGGCAGTCAAAAACGTATCTATGTGGTTTTGTAGTTCTGGTGATTGTAATTTGTAGGTCATTTTCGTCTTGACAGTCTCATGTTCGTAAGAATTATTGAGAACTAAGCGTCGACAACTTTCCTTCTGTTTCAAATTAATTCGCAATGGTTAGCTATAAATAAACTTAGGTGTTTTCTACTTAGAAACGTGATAAAACCTGTTCATCTTGTTTTGTAACTCTATTCAAAGAAAAGCAAGTGTCCTGGCTGAATTTTAGGCAAGAGTTGAACATTCTCTTTTTTTTTAAGTAAAGTAAAAGCATTTAATATTTCGGTAATTAGTTTTCCACTGACACACTACTTATAGTTCATTTACGAATAAAATAAAATGAAAGGAATAATAATGAATTCATGATGATGTTCAAGAATCTGAGATAACACTTTTGGCATTGGAGAATAAATATAATATTGTTAAAAACATAAAGCATGGGATATTTATACTTCCAAAACATTACAAACTGCCTATAATAGTTAAAGTTTTACCATCAGTAATATCCGTATCTTCATTGCCATTTCCTGGAACAAGAAACTCCATGAAAAATGTGTGAATAAGGTTTGTAACAGAAAACAATATTAACATTTTTTATATTTATTTTGTACTACAGTGCCGATTTAGTCGAATTAAATACTACTAAATATTTTGTAATTGATCAGTAGTATTCATTACAATTGATACATATTAAAGAGGCGTTATGTTCTGTAACTTTGATGAAGTGAACTTGAAGACGATGAAGTTCCAAGTCACAAAATCTATGTCTCTGGTTATCTAACGCCTGAAGTTAAGAGCATAAACACGGAACCTAACTTTCGCATTACGTAGATTCAGATGAAGACATTATGAAACAAAATTTAAGAAGGGTAAATAAACATAACGCAATATATCCTCAAACGCTTTTAGTACTCCAATACTCCACATTAAGCGTTTAGTAATTTCTCGATAGTGAACAACAAAACAAAATATGTTATTTTTATATCTCAATGGAAATTATAATACTACATTTAATATAATTTCTAGCAGGTGCCAAAATACATTATTGTTATGAATTGAAATGAAATCCATTATTTATTATTAATTGTCTCACCTATACTCTCCTGCATCTTTGCGTCTTTTGCCCAAAAACAAAATATGCACTTTTCAGGGCGTGCAACACAAACGATTTCACTCTCCTTGCCTTGGGCAGAGTTGTCTCTAGGAGATTTTGGAACTGCCGTTGTGCTGGTACTCAGGAAATACTTTATGTTCCTTCAGTCTGTCACTTCAAGTGTTTCTGGACGGGATTTTGACCAGGCATCCAGAACGTTCTCCAATTTGGTACATCTTTCTTTGGGGGTACCTTTCTACTCCTTTCTTTTATTTAAAAAAAAACATATCATACAAACATATAGACAGTTCATTAAACACACATAGACGTAGACATCGACACCACAGACATTAACATCACAAACATAGACGTGAATGGATTCTTCCTTCTGGCGCATTCTTCTTTCATTCTTGCTTTTTAATCGGAATAAGGTTCGCGTACGAATTTCAGTTGCACCACAAACGGTTTGTCTCACCCTCATTTTCTTAGTAATAGTTGCACCTCATCCATCTCGTCACTTGTTACTCTTGATCCATTACATTTACAAACTATGTTATCTCTGCTTTATTATTCCACATTGAAACAGGGCGATGTACTCGTATTTAACTTCATTCTTACTGGGGTTATTTTTCAATCAATATATATATGTTGTTTCAATATTTTTTTCTTGTTCATCCTCCCGTTCACACTGCTGCAATCTTCTTCCTCTTTCACACTACACCCACTCACATGCTGGCAAGATATCCATTTTATTTGCATCTGTTTCCACCTTTCGAAAATTCATTGTATATTAGTTATATTTTATTATTTCTCATTACACGATTACACATTCTTAACGCTTCCACCACCTCACACATACTATTTACATTCACTTTTCAGCTTCGCTTGTGACGTAGTTCCGCCACAGTACATTTATAGATCAACTAGGTTCTAGTGGATAATGTACGCTTTTTAGTCAGTGTCTTCCATTAATTACTTTGTTATTCATTTTAAGTGGCTATTATAGGAATGTTCTCGCCGCGCGCTGTTATCGCGGTCTAGGCGCGATAAACTGTTCACGGTCGCCAATTCACTTCTCACACTTCTCCGATTTGTAGCAGCCCAGCATGCTTTTCATTTGCTCTTCTTAATTCCATGGTGTGGGTCGGCTCACACCAGTCAATTTTGTTTATTTGATACGTCGAGACTTTCTGTAACTACTCCTGGTGGAACATCACAACTTCCGGTCTTCACTGAACATATATGACAGACGTGTGTCCCCGTTATTATATTTCTTCTCAAACTAGGTCTTCACAAGCTAGGCGTAGCTAACATCCCACATTTATGGACCATATTATCCCCCACTATTTTCATCTGTTTGCGTTTTTTCTCGACATGGCTTTGACCAATTAAAAACTGTATAAGTACCTTACATACCTCCACATCCATGTCCTGTCTGCCAGCCGCGTCCCATACAAAGCCAGACAACCTTCTTCCTATTCTCTTCCCTTTAGTAGTATTACCAAATTTGCTTTCTTCAACTGTTCTGAAATGTTTTTTTTTTTTTTTTGTTTATACATTGATAAACAATGTCGGGAAGTATGGCGTACATACATATTTGTTTTAATTTAAACTGTATCGTTTTCACGTAGTCCGGACAGGGGTTTCTATTGATTTCAATATATTTTTATGATATCGGCGATTGTTCATTTCTGATTTTCAAGTTTTCTGAATTTCCATTTTCGTTAGTTGGGACACTATTGGCTTCATTTCTGATTCTATTGTTTTCTTCATTATAATAATGCATGTTATCGTCTGCAAAGAGTTATGTATTTGCCTCGATCATCTGGTAATGTGTTTAATACGTCTTTGGTTTTAATTTTACTATTTATAAGGATTTATAATCAACATCGCCACCACTAGATTTGATTCCTCAGGAAGTATTGTTACCGCGTTCAACGGCGTCACCGGCATAACGGGATCACCTTGAAGATGTAGTGCTCATGCATGGATGCCACGCAAGAGCACTTCTTCTTTCTCGCAGGATAATCTGATTTGATATGGTGCCAGTTTTGTTCCGTCTACGTTCACTTTGTCAACCTTACAATGAATATGGCTGTCAAGAGTGGACGTAGCAAACATGAAATTGTTCCGATGAGTTGATAGCAATATATTCAAATGCCATAATGGACTTCCTATAGACATTGTTGATTTGAAGAGATTCCTCTCTTGTCTCAAATATGTTATCAATCAAACGGAGGCGGGCCAGAGGAAATTCAATTCACTCTGAGAAATAATGTATTTACTTCCTCAATGTTTGGGAACGTTATTGTGCTTTCTTGTACCGAAAGTAATGAATGTATGCCCAGTTATACTAGACATAAAATAAGGGGACACTTGTTGTTTAGTTTGTGGGAAAAGGTCTTCCTGACGAAAAAGGTAAATAAAAAGAGTAAAGGGGCCCGAAGCGAATGAAATTGTGCATATACAGGGGTTGGACAAAAAAATCTAAAACACGTCATACAGGACACGTAAGTGTGGCTCGCCGCTGTACACCACGTGATGCGGTTGCCGATCGTGTTTTGTTTTTAACGTGTCATGAGGACCTTCCTCTTCCGTCATCAGTACCCAGTTCACCTGTGAGTGTCGTGGTGTGCAAGTGGTTCGGTAAAATGGGCGACCTGACAGACTTCCAAAGAGGCATGATCGTTGGTTCCCGTCTGGTTGGAGCTTCAGTGACAACAGTAGCGACCATTGAGAGGGTATCGACAGGCACTGTGTCCAATGTCACGAGGGCATACACAATGCATGGGCAAACAACGTCTGCAATGCACAACAGTGGTCGAAAGACAATCCTGTCCGATAGGGACAGGAGGGCATTAAAACGGATTGTAGCAGCTAAAAAGCTGACCACTGCAATGGAAATTACGTCTGAACTCAATTCCGGCCTACAGAACCCGGTTTCAGCAAAAACAGTGCGACGGGAACTTCATAAAATGAACATTCAAGGCAGGGCCGCGATCGCCAAACCTCTGGTCACAGCAGTAAATGCGAAGCGGCGTATCCAGTGGTGCAAGGCCCACAAGGAGTGGACGCTTGATCAGTGGAAACACGTAATGTATTCCGATGAATCGACCTACACCTTGTGTCTAACAACCGGTCGTGTTTACGTATGGAGAACACCGTCGCAGGCCTACGATCCAGACTGTCTGCGCCCAACTGTAAAGCATGGGGGTGGTTCTGTTACAGTATGGGCAGTGATATCGTGGTTTTCTGCAGGTCCCATCATAGCCCAGCATGGAACGATGAATGCTAAGGCGTATGAGGCCATTTTGGGGGGACCAGGTTCTACCCATGGCCCACACATTGTTCCCGGATGGTGATGGCATCTACCAAGATGATTTGGCACCCTGTCACGCTGCAAAAAACAGTGCAATCATGGTTTGAGGAGCCTGACCAGGAGCTATCACACCTCCCCTGGGTCCCACAATCACCAGATCTGAACATCATTGAGCCATTGTGGTCTGTGTTAGAAAGGCGTGTTCGGTCTCATTACCCTCCACCATCATCCCTTAAGGAACTGGAGCATGTTTTGGAGGAAGAATGGTACAGCATTCCACACACCACGATTCAGGAGCTGTATGCGTCCTTTCCACGTCGGATCCAAGCTGTTTTGGACGCAAAAGGAGGCCCCACACCGTACTAGGTATGGTTTTTACACTTTTTCAAACGTTCTAGATTCTTTGTCCAACCCCTGTATATTGTAGATGTAAAAAAAAAGGCAGTACATGTTTCCCTAGGGTCCCTTCCGATTTGCTTCAAATTTGGCACAGTTACAGTAGACAGAAAACAAATCGACACGTGGGAAGTATTTCGGTCCCATACCGAAATATTACTATCAAATACGCTATTGGTAGAAAACGGCTAGTGTGAAAATAGTGAAAGTCTGCGAATGCATATAGCTTGAAAGTAGGAAATACGTATTACTTTGTTTCCTCGGCTATTTTGGATAGGCAAATAACTCTTCAAACAATATATATGCACAATTTCATTCGCTTCGTCCACTCCTTCCTGCGCTCGTAATATTTACTTTTTTTTCGCAGTTAGGCCTTGTCCCCCCACACTGTTTACCGGCACAAACTAAACGACACTTGTTCCCTTATTTTATATCTAGTATAGCTGTGCATATTTTCATTAATTTCGGTGCACTTCTTTCTGAGCTCGTGGCATCGCATTTCACATTTTTGGAAGGGAGCTCTTTGCCCCCACATTGTTTTCCCGCACAAAATAAAAAACACGTATTTGCTTAGTTTTTACGTATTGTCTCTACACACAGTTTCGTTGAAATTCTCCACATCCTTTCGGCACTTTTGATATTTTATGATCAAATGTTAGCATGACAATAAGTGATGTGCCCAACCATGGTCTAATTATTATGTTTCAATTATTTGAACAATATTTATAGAATTTGAATGCTAATTCTGACCTAGAAGATAAAGTAAGAACTAAACTAATATCAATACATGCTATATACAGTCCAAAAAATATTACAGCCCGATACAACTGTTTTACAGTCTTATGAGGCTATTGAAATATCAAAAGTACTTTATGCACAAAACCAAAAACAACGTGACAAACAGACAACTCAAAGGTAATCAAACTAACATTAATTGGAACAAATTTATTCGCCTACACCCAATATATAATGAGCATTAATTTAAGGAAAATTAAGTGAGATAGCACAGAAAAATTACCGTTCGAAATTGATCCACCCGACGTGTTTGCTGAAATAAGAAAACCGTTTCAGAACACATCGTTAAATATGTATGGATCTTGAGGTCATAATTACAATGGTTTATTTTTTCTTACTATATTATTACGTTCAGCTTGAAATTAAGTTACTATTTTATATTTTAAATGACACTTAAATTTACAATAAACATCTTTTGATTTCTGTATAATTTAATTGTTTTCACACTAAGAGTTGTGTTAGTTTGTTCGAAGCTTCTTTGTAAACGCAGTTCTATATAGCTAAACTGTCAATTTAATATTCTAATATATATCATTTTTCTGCACGCTTTATAACGAAAAATTTATATATGGAAGTAAAATGGAAATTTAAAATAAAATGTTAAAATAATCGTCAAAGCATATATATATATATACATGAGCAAACGAGAGGATTCGATTTTACTTTCAGAAATGTTTCACCTGGAAATTATTTTCCTGGTGTTTTCATTCTCTTTTTTTTTTTTTTTTTGTTTCCAAACTATGCATTTTTGGAGATTGATAGAAGTGCCAGAAACATTGAATAGAAGGAAATCAATCTTATTGGTAAATTTCTGAATGTTCATTTTTGGGATATTCAAAGAATGTATTAGAGTAAGAATCAAAGAAAGGACTCAGCATTTAAGTAGTTCATTAAAATATTGGAAAATAATTATGGAGTTAAGTATTATGTAATAATGAATGGTCAGGAAAATATGAATTACCACTAATCATTATACAATTCATGCCACTTAACTTACTTAGTTTTTAGATATTTTCACAATGAACTACAAACTTGGGAACTCAGCGTTTATTTAAAATCCTAATGAAAGTAATTAAGTAATATACACTGGCTCTGATCATAAATCAGTTAATTTATTTTTGATTCAGCTTGTGCTATATGTCTATATATTTAGAAGTAATCTAGAAACAAATTGAGATTATTCGTAGTAGTGGGGCGAATAAGTAATGGGTTGATGAATTTCATTGGGCGTATCTTTTGTTCAAATTGGTTAAATTTTATACTTATTTTTGTGGGCATAACTTCATATATGGCTTTCTTGTTACAATATAAATCATTAAATTATATATATATATAGCAACGCCCTAGCCGAGCTGGTCTACCGGTTCCCGTAAGATCACCGAAGTCAAGCAGCTCTGGGTCTGGTCAGTGTTTGGATGGGTGACCGTTTCAGCACTTCAGATGGTGTTGCCTGTGCGGCGTCCACCCAGCGTCGTGAGGCCAATTGGGGAGCTACCTGAATAAAGAGGTAGCGATCACAGTTGAGGGCTTCAGCTCTCCTCTCCCAACACGTCTGGTCAGCGTGGGAGCAGTAGACCAATTCCTCCCTCCGGGAGAGGCCTCATCCAGTAGTGGATTGAATATGGCTGTGTATTATATATATATATATATATATATATATATATATATATATA